>JAQQSV010023315.1:0-10399 GCA_028646515.1 Pseudochirops corinnae
GAATCTAGAATTTAAAGTTCTATAATCAAATGTTAAAAATATATATGTATATATATATTGTTATTATTATTATTATTAACTACATCCAACTGGGAATTAAGATATACAGGCACTGTGGTAGGGAGATCCATCCTGCCCTACCACAAAGTCAGAGGGATGAGGGGGAGGACGTAGGAGAGAGCAGATTGGGGGAGAGGTGATACAGTGGGATGGCTGTTTTGAGGTGTTGGGTAGGATGGTGAGAAAATTTGTAACTCAAAATCTCATGGAAATGAATGATGTAAACAAGAAAATAAATTAATTAATTTATTTTTTTAAAAGGCAAGCTATCTTCTATTACAAATATGAATTAACTGGTCACTCACATTGTCAGTAAACTTAAGAAGAGAATAAGACATTGAAGCTGAATGGGACCCACCTGGTTTTGAAAAGTGAAAAGAAATTCAGAAACACAGATCTGTGCAGAATCTATAGAGCCTAAGTCTGACCTAATTGCTTATTTTTCACTGGTCTCTTCCACCTAGATTCATAGGAAATCATACACAAATAAGTGACTATGAAAAATGAAAGTGTAGAGTATCTTTCAGTGTTGAACAGTAAAACTTGAGAGGCCATTGTATTCTAGTAATTCTGTAAGGTGTGTAGGTGTGTGTGTCTCTGTGTGTGTGTGTGTGTGCGTGCGTGCATGTGTGTGTGTGTGTGTGTGTATGTGTGTGAAATCATAGTTTTAAAGTAGAGGCTATGATTCTTAAGGACTGAGTAAGAGCTAGTAATATTTGGACTACTTTAGTGTGAGCTTGTGTTTCCCTAAAAAGGTGGGTATTAGCAAGAAGATACACATGAGAAATCCCTCTGGAGTATAAGCATTGATTAGGACCAACTTCTGCCTATTTGAGGTATTTTAGAATACTGGAGGATCCTGAGATTTAAACCCTGAAGTATAGAAAATTTCTGGAAATTAGAAGCAAGAGGGGGCAGAAAGCCTTACGAGACCACTGAATCCTTCAACTTGAATGTATCCAGAGAGGTTACACTTCAGTGCCTCACCAGTGCTTAGAGAAAGGAAGGATTGTTGGGGCAAAGTTAGTGTGGCATACCTAAGGGTCAACACACATAACCTGTTCAGCAACCACTGACATCTCTGAGAACAAACTTGAAATTTTTCCTGTCGGGAACACAAAATGTCAGAAACCATTTGAAGGAACATGTTAGTCAATGGTATCATCACAGAGTTCCATATACATTTCCCCATAGTGATGGTGTGGAAGGAGACCAGAAAGATTCTAATGCATGTAGTTAAATAAACTTTGAATGAGAGAACACAAGTTAACCAGTAAAATATACCTTGTATTCAAGATGCCCCGGACTCTTTTCTATCAAGTGATTTTCTTTGTTTTTCTAAATAAGTTTTTCTTGAGATGTTCCGCTTCTTATATCACCATAGTAGCCCATGTATCTTTTCCCCTTCCCCCTACCCAGAGCCACCCCAAACAACAGTATTTTTAAGGGGCGGGGAAGATTTTAAAAGTCCCAAAACATATTGAATGTGTAACACCTGTGAATCTCCCAACTAGACAAAGAAATAGGTTGGAAGATGTCTTCTCACATCTCTTCATTCAAGTCTCAATTGATCTTCATGATTTTGTTACATTTACTTTTAAATTTTTACATTGTTGGTTACTATGTATTATTTTCTTGGTTCTGCTTTAACCTGTATCATTTCAGGCAAATCTTTCCATGTTTCTCTGTATTCATCACACATTATTTCTTATAGTACAGCTTATATTCCAATACATTCATGTACCACACAATTTGTTTAGCCATTCCAAAGTTGATGGACATTGACATTGTTTTCAATTCCTAGTTATAACAAAAAGTATTGCTATATTGCTATACATATTATGGAGTATCTGGGGACTTTTTTCTTATTGGTGGTTTCTTCACCCAGTCCTCTGAGACCACAGAGGTCACCTTCCTGTCATTGCTAGCCCTTGATTTGACCCTGACATTATACTCATTCCTCTCTATCCCCTTGATCCTTTCCACTCTTTTCATGTACCCTTTCATGTTGTAATGTAGTCCTACAAAAGATGCACATACCTATAGTCAGGATATTGTCAGGTTCTGTCCAAATTGCCCCCATCTGCCTCTTCACTGTTACCTCTAGCATATTTCTGCCCTCACCCTTGCCTCCTTCCATAATTTTAGAAGGAAGTCTCTTACTGGTTTTTTTGTTGTCACTCAGTTGCCATTGCTGTGTACATTTAGTTACTTCCATTATAATTTTATTTTGGGGTTGTCCAAGAGGCAAATCATCTTGTATATTCTGGTTTTCTTTCTAAAGATGTTTAAAACACTTCTTTCATTAAACACCTATGTTTTATCCTGCGTGGTTAAGCTCAGATTTGCATGCTAGGTTACCATGAGCTATACCCTAAACTCCAATGACCCTCAAAACATATTATTCCTTTCCCTTCTCCTTTTTTTAGTGGGCACAGAATAGTCTTGTATTTTCTAATATCCTTTCCTTTGTATTTGAAGGTCTTCTCCGGATGCCTGCAGAGCTTCTTGTTTCTGAATTATTGTTAAATTTAACCACAAATGTCTTGGAGTTTGCAGCCTTGGGTTTTTTTCTGGAGGCAATCTGTGAATTCTTTCAACTGAGATTTCATTTCTATGTTCAGAACTTGTGGGCAGTTCAATTCTATTATTTCTTTCATTATGGTGTTAAGATGTTTTGTCCTGTCATATTACTTTGGGAGACCTATGATCCTTAACTTGTCTCCACACATCCCGTCTCTGAAATCTGCATGTTTTGCTTGCATACTCAGCATATTTTCTTTTAATGTTATTGGTTTTTGCTTCTCTTCTTCTAGGTTGTCCTAACTTCTGTGTATTTTCATTCCCAATTTGTTTTCTCTTTTGTTTCTTTGATGAGGTTTTCCATGGCATATCCAAGTTTTTCTATCCTGCTCATCATTTCAACTGTGCAGGACACAAATTCTCTCATAGTTTTCATCTCTCTTTTAAACTACTCAGGGAATACCATGTAGAAGTTCCAAATTCTACAAGGTCTTCTGTCTCATCAAATGTTAAATAATTTTCCTTCATTTTACAGTAATTATTCATAGATGCCTGAATTCATTTACTAGATCTGGAGGTTTAATAGATTATGAGGATGCCATATTTTTTATTCATGTGACCCAGAAATCACAGCAAGTGTTTTCAAAGTTCTACCTCAACAGCAGAAATTATCAGATTCCCCACAGCAGAGGAAGATGAGGAAAAGAGTCCATGTCTACAAATTTAAGCTTATACCCTAAGGAATCTCTGGGTACCTGCCACTTTTCCACATTCTATGGAGAATGGTATTGGAGAACCAGGAGGGCTTAGCAGAATGGGAAGTCCTTATTGCCAATCAATCAATCAATTTGTTTTTATGTCAGCAAACATTGTATTAAGCACCTACTGTGTCAGGTACTGTGCTAAGCACTGGGAATACAAAGAAAAGTGAAAACAGTTCCTGTTTTTCTGCAAAGTTTATGATCAAAGACATTTTAATGTATGACATGATAAAATACATACCAGACATATAGATAGACATAGATTTCTATATAGAAATATATATATAGAAAATCTATTCTATATAGAAATATATAAATATATTTTTATATTTATGGAGAGGGAGAGGAAGAAAGAGAGAGAAAGAGAGAGAGGAGAGGGGGAGGGAATAGAGAGGGGGTGGAGAGAGGAAGGGAGAGAAGGAAAGGAAGAGGGAGAGGGAGAGGGAAAGTGGGAAAGGGAGAGAGAGGGAGAAGGGATGGAAGGAGAAAGAGAGAGAGAGACAGAGAGAGGGAGAGACAGAGAGAGACAGAGAGACAGAGAGACAGAGAGACAGAGAGACAGAGAGAAGGTGGAAGGTAATCTCAGAGACAATGCACTGAGGGGAGAACTGGGAAAAGTCATCCTGAACAGGGCCAAGTTTGAGCTAAATTTTGAAGGAGACCTAGGAGAGAAAGAGATGAGGTGGACTTTCAAAAGGAATTCACCAATGAAGGGGAAGAGATGTGGCAAATAGCTAGTAGGGATGAGAGGATTAGTGAGGGTTTTTTAAGGATAGCGGAGAAATAAGCCATTTGTAGACAGCAGAGAAGGAGCCAAAAGAAAGAGAAAGGTTGGAAATTAGAGGCAAAGGGGAAAGTTCAACCTGCTGGAGAAAATGAAAGGATATGGAATCCAGATACACACAAAAGGGGTTGGGTCAATGAGACTGAAGTGAAGAAGATAGTGGGGAGATGTCATGAAACAAGATGAATTTGGGGATCCAACATTAGAGGAAAAGAAAGTAGAGGTGCTAGGTGGAGGAAATCAAGGTAGACTTGCCTAGGGTCACACAGGTGGAAAGCATCTGAAACTGGATTTGAACTCAGGTCTTCATGACTCCAGATCACTGTGCCACCTAGCTGTCTCTAAATTGAAATGGAAGAGGAAATTGAACAAGGATTGCCTGGCTAACAAGTTTCTTTTCTAGGAGTGTCCACACTCGAAGGTGGACTACTATAAGGAAGGATGCCTCTGTGGTTCTGTAAAATGAAAGTGAGTCTCAATAGAATGTCAAGAGGCTACTCCACTAGCACCCCCAAGTTTGTTTCCTTTGCAGGGTTTCACTGCAGATCTGACAGATGGTATGGGGCTCAAGAAGAACCAATGCAGACTTATATCAGTTACTCATGAGCTATTGCAAACCCTTTACATGTCTTCTGTGATTTCTGTGAGATTAACTAAAGGCCATTCTGCACCTAATATGTACCTGGAGGGCTGGCTTTGGAACTAAGGGCCCTTTTTCTCACATTTGTGCAGACCTAAACAAGCTATATTCAAGTTACAGTCTGAGATTTCCCAGATGCAGCTTCAAGCAGGAGAAAAGCAAACCAAAGAGAGTGTTTTTTAGGGGAGCAAGAAGGTGGCTGCCTCAATATTACACCCATATGTGTAAGCTGAGAACCCACAGTGCCATGGGCCATGGGTCACATTTGTTTAACAAACTGAAAATGGCAGAGTTTATATTAGAGAGGCAGGAGTCTAATACCTTAACATGGAAAAAACTCCTAATAAGATTCCATTTTAAAGTTTAATTTACTACCTTTGAAAAATTAGAAGTATAATAAAAATTTTTATTTCCCTCTTTATATGTTAAGATACTAAATTCTATTGATCAAAATAAAAGATCTGAGTAGGACATACACTTGATACCTTGTGGTTTTTTTTTCTTTCTGGGATTGTTCACCCTAGGAAAAATGCTTCTCATTGTCAGAGAAAATCTCAAGGTTATACAGAATGTTCTCCGGAATGGTCTCAATATGGGGGATTTCAACACAGTAGTTTCTATGTGATTTGGGGTTTTATGAGAAAGAATTCTCAATTTCAATTGAACTGAAATGTTATTACTTGCACAAAAATGGGGGTCCTATCTAAAATATACCTATTTTAACTGTGTTTTTAACTGGATGGATGTCCAGGTAACTTTACAGGAAGAATGGTACTGTGGGAAACCAGAGGCTGGCACTGTTTCAATTATTTCAACAGCTTTTCCATGGGATGTGCTACTCCATAGGATGGGAGTTGAATGTTAGTTTAGAATGATTGAGTTTCCCACCAGTAGTGGTAATCCCTTAGGTTTTTTATTACAATAATAAGTGTAGGATGAAAAGTAAACAAAACTCAATCTGAATCTGAAGAAAGCTGGTATTGACTTCTTTACTGTCACATCCCTTTTCTACCTTAGAAGCTAAGATGGAAAGGGAAGAAACACAGCTGTAGGTTCTGTTTTAATGCATACAAGTAGGGGGAACAAATTAATTGTAGCTCTCCATCCACTCTGTCCCTCCCATTTCCCATAGTTGTCTTTCTTCTTGTCAGCAGACAGGAACACAGTGTTCTCTTTCTCATCTCATCCATAATGTTATCATACTTTGTATTCCAGAGGGCATGGCACACAGTAGGTGCTTTATAAATGAATGCCTCATGGCTTGACGTGATCATCAGGAAGACAGAGCAATCAATCTAGGGCAGAGGTTTCAAACACTTCCTAGTGAAGTTGTGCCTGGAGTCAGGAAGACCTGAGTTCATATCTGGCCTTAGAAACTTATGAGTTGGGGCAGTTAGGTGGTACAGTGAATAGAGCCCTGGTCCTGGAGTCAGGAGGAACTGAGTTCAAATACGGCCTCAGACACTTAACACTTACTAGCTGTGTGACCTTGGGCAAGACCAATTGCCCTACCTTCCCCTCTCCAAAAAAGACAAAAAAAAAAAAGAGAAACTTACAAGTTGTGTGACTCTAGTAAGCAAGTTATTTTGCCTCCACCTGCCTCAGTTTCCTCATCCATATAAGGGGGATAATAAAAGTACCTACCTCACAGGATTGTTGGAAAGATCAGATGCAATAATAATTTTAAAGTCCTTAGAGCTGTACCTGGCATATAATTGATGCCTAATAAAGTACAATTGGAAAATACTTAATAAATAAATAAATATATAAATAAAATAAATTAAAATAAATAAAATATATATAAATAAATAAATGTTAGATAAATAAATCATGCAATAAAAGACAATGTTACGTTTAAAACTAAGGCAGTCTGTGGCCCACAGGGATCCTTACATACGGCTTAGCAGCACAACCTCCCCACCCCCAGTCCTTTCCGTTTGAGTTTGACGCCTCTGCTCCATCAGCTGTTGTCATTAACCGTTATAAAGGCATGCTCCTCTCCCCTTCTGAAGCCACCTGTAGCCACCTTTCTTAAAGCATCCTAACACAGGGTTGGGGCAGCTAGGTGGTACAGGGGATAGAGTACTAGGCCTGAAGTCAGGAAGACCTAAGTTTAAATCTGGCTTTGGACATGGCCTAGCTATGTGACCCTGGGCAATCCTGATTGCCTCCAAAAAATAAAAATACCTTTTAAAAAACAGAGAGAATCTAGTAAGAAATACATGTGACACAAAAGTACAGTTCTGGAGAGGCTGCTTACCTGAGAAACTTTCCCAATGCATCTGTGACCCCTGAGTCAGGTGTGTCCCTAATGAAAGCTGTGTTTAGTGGCCTGGCTGTGCTTCAAACTTTTGAAGATTGTAAGTCACAGCATGAACCAGAGTCATAACTAGGAATTTCTGTAGCTGAGGCAAAAACCCCAAACACTCACTCTTTCCCATTTAATTCTTTCCCTGTCTTGTCCATTCTATTTCCAAAACCTGAAAACTTTTGAGAGGATAACTAGTCTGCTTTATTGTCAGACACATAGATACAGACAGATGGGAAGAGAGATAGGATGGACAGACAGGGAGTTCAGAGAAAAATCAAAAGATAGATGGGTTGCATGGGGAAGTCCAGATAATTTGGGGTAGCCTTCTGATTAACTGACTACATGACAACAGGTAGGCCACTTAAGCTTTCAGGGCTCCCAGGCATTATCCTAAAACTGAGAGTTACAGATGTGCTTCTGACCTTCTTCAGTGGAGGAGCTTTCCCCATCAAAAATCCCCTTCGGTGATGAAATAAACCAAAATATATTTGGAGTTATTTCATCACTGTAGGAAACTCCTGGTTAGAAAATTACACACACACACACACACACACACACACACACACACACACACACATGTAAATATAAATATGAAACATTTCATTTGTAGGTCGATAATTCCTAGTGTCAAAATTCCAAATTAATTTCAGGTCTTCCTGGCTCCAACGCTGACTTGCTATGCAATACACACATTTCTTCTTTCTAAAATATATAAAATACAGCAATACTTACAAATTGGGGTTCTAAGAAAAGGAGAAAATGGGAAAGAGAAAGAAATGAAAAAGTTGATTTTGAACACCACTAATTATACCAAAGAGTGAACAGCCACAGCACAGAGAACAAATTTTGCAAGTGTTTGCCAGGGGCCCCAGCCCCAGCCAAAGGACAGTCACAGTCCAGCTGCAGGGACGTTCCATTGTTCCGATGACCCCAGGTCACCTAAGACTTCCTTTATCCAAGACAAGTCACACTGCTTTTCAGATCAGTCTAGTTGCTAACTACAAATTCAAAAATCACTGGACCTGCTCCAGAATTACTTCACATCCAGGTCCTGTTCTGTCCCATCTGTCTTCCTCAGGCTTCCAGCCTCCAGGAGTATTTTGATAAAAAGTCATCTTGCTGCCAACAGGAATAGATCACACTATTGTTCTTTGTGCTATGGGAAACACACGCTCTTTTCCAACAAATGTGTTCTACTGAACAATGGGATTCAGGCCAACTGAAATCCCTGCTAGACATCTTAAACAAGGCTTCTAAGAACAAGCATTTTTAACCTTTTTGTGCATCATGGTCCCTTTTGGCAGTCTGGTGAAGCCTCTGGACCCCTTCTGAGAATAATGTTTTTAAATGCATAAAATGAAATACATAGGATCACAAATGAAAACTAATTACATTAAAACACATTTATCAAAATATTTTTTAAACAAGTTCACTGATCCCAAATGAAGAACTCTTGTCTTAGAGGAACATTTATTTAATGCCTCATTCTTCCCTTTATCCTCAGAGCAGGAGGTGTCCTTCTTTCTAGATTTCTGATCTTATAACTCTTTTCCATTCTTGAGAAATAGAACTCTCCATCTTATCACCTCCTTTTCCAGAATATTCAATATCCCTTTCCTCAATGATTCCATATCTTTTCAAATATGGTCAGGTCTCCTCTTTGCTATTTTTTCACTTAACTTGAAATATATTTTTTCACTTAATATTTTTCACTTGAGCTTCTATCTTATTCTTTTCCTCATTTCCCCCCCCCCAAATATCTTGAATATACAGTCTACCACTAAGGGTTGTTTCCTCAATTCTTTTTTCATACCCTTATGTGAAAGTTTGCATGAGCTTTCACCTCACCACCTTCCCAAAATTGTTTCTTTTTCAAAATCCAATAATGAAAAGAATGAAGCCTAGAAAGCTTAAAAACGATTTTCTATTACTTGAAACATTCAAATAGACCCTGGATAAAAATTGGTTAGGGATGGTTAGCATTAGAAAGGATATCATAAGCCATCTAGTCTAACCCATATGTGAACAAGAATCCTCTCTACCGTATTCAGAACTTGTGGTCATTAAGTCTTTTCTTGGAGACCTCTAAGGATTGATGTCCTCTGTTGTAAACAAATTTTTTGATTTGGGTAGGGTTTGGACAAAATAACCTCTGACATTCCTTCCAAATCAGAGATTCTAGGATTCCAAAGCCATTCTAAATGCAGTAGAGGGTGATTTGACTGAGAAATTCAGATTTTTCTATGGTAGTCAGTTCTAAACCACAATAATATAGTACACAGGGAAATATTAGGAGTTATCTGTTAGATATCTATGACCATGACCATGGGAACCACCTAGGCCACAGTAAAAAGTCTTAGGAAGAGGCTTCCACTTTGGGAAGTATGATTGGATTGTAAAGATGGTTTTGAATGAATCACAGGACAGGATCAAATACAAACTCCCCTGTTTGGCATTTAAAATCCTTCATAACCTGCCTCCAACCTACCTTTCCTCACTTCTTATATATTACTCCCCTTTGCTCCCTCTATGATCCAGTCAAACTGGTCTTGTTATTCCTCACAAACAACTCTCAATTCTTCTTCATCACACGCTTTGCACAGGATGTCTCTCATTTCTGAAATTCATTCTGTCCTCACCATCTCTTAAAATTCCAGTTTTCCTTCAAATACCACTTCTTATATGAGACCTTTGCTAATGCTCTAAACAGCTAATATCTCCCCCTAGAAGTACCTTGCATTTCTCTTGTATATACTTATATTTGGATGTGTTATCTCCTTAGAGAGACTGTAAACTCCTTTAAGGCAAGGATTGTTCTATTTTTATCTATGTCTACTCAGTGCCTAGCATGATACCTGGCTTATAGCAGACACTTAAATCCTTGTTGGTTGATTAAATCAGTTGAATCTCTAAAACTTTAGCTGATTTTGGTTCTTCACATAGGCCAAACCAGAAATCTTATGGTTTGATCCAGCATGGAAGTCACATACGATGAGCACCTTTGAGTGATCCTTATATAAAAAGTAGTTTAAAGTAGGTTCACTCCAAACACCCAAACATCAGTTCACAAGAGGCAGAGAATACTTGTGCATGCTTTGGATGCATGCTAAATTCATATGTAAGCATTTCTTCTTGGATTTGAGGGACAAAATCTCACCCTTACAAAGAAAACTCTCCAGAACCAGGCAAAACCTGTACACAATCACAGACACATCGTACATATGATGACCAACCTTGATAAACTGGACTATCCTCAACAATGCACAGCTAAAGACAATTCTACAAGCCTCAAGATGGAAGGAGATACCTAAACTCAGAGA
>JAQQSV010023316.1:0-10399 GCA_028646515.1 Pseudochirops corinnae
CAAGCCCTCTCAGCCTTCCAGGAGGCCTTCACCAGATTCTGGTCTCAGGAAAACTCCATCTCAGTTCTCAGTCAGTTCTCATCTTCCAGATAATGGGAGAGAAACTCTCTCTCTCCCTCTCTCTCTCTCAGCCAGCTTCAGTCTCCACAATTCTTCCTTCACCAGGAGCAGTGTTCCAATTCTGTCTCTCAAATGCTGGGAGAGAAACTCTCTTTCTCCCTCTCTTTGTCTCTCTCTCTCAGCCAGCTTCAGTCTCCACAATTCTTCCTTCACCCAGAGCAACATTCCAATTCTGTCTCTCTGTCTCTAGAATTCTTGCTTATATACACGCCTCAGCCAATCCCCTTCTTCCACATCAACAGGGGAGTTCATGCCTTCTCAACAGTGGAACAGAGTTTGCACATTCCACACTTAGCCCCAAGATACTAAGTGTTAAGTATCTGCTAAACTGATCACTATTACACCTTGCCTTTCCCCCTTCAAAAAAAAAAAAAGAACCAGAACAAAAGGGAAAAACCACAAGAAAGAGAAAACAAAAAAAAAGTGAAAACAGTTTGCTCCAATCTGCATTCAGACTCCATAGTTCTTTCTCTGGATGTGGATAGCATTTCCATTGTGAGTCTTTTGGAATTGTCCTTAGATCATTGTATTGCAGAGAAGAGCAGTTGATTATCGCACAATGTCGTTATTACTATGTACAATATTCTTCTGATTCTGCTCACTTCCCTAAGCATCAATTCATAAAAATTTTTCTAGGTTTTTATGAAATCTGCCCACTCATTATACAATAGTATTCATTACATTCACATACCACAACTTATTTAGCCATTCCCCAATTGCTGGGCATCCGCTGAATTTCCTATTCTTTGCCACCACAAAAAGAGCTTTTATAGATATTTTTGTGCATATGGGTCCTTTCTCCTTTTTTATGATTCTTTTTTCCTTTCTTCCTTCCTTCCTCCCTTCATTCCTTCCTCCCTTCCTCCCTCCCTCCCTTCCTTCCTTCTTTCTTTCTTTCATTTTGAACAGGCACTTGGGTGGTACAATGGATAGAGTGCTGGGCCTGAAGTCAGGAAGACTCACATTCCTGGTTTCAAATCTGGTCTCAGACACTTACTAGCTGTGTGACCCCAGGCAAGTCACTTTCCTCATCTGTAAAATGATCTGGAGAAAGAATAGCAAATCCACTCTAATATCTTTGCCAAGAAACCCCCCAAAAAAACAATCACAAAGAATCAGACACAACTAAAAAAATGACTCAAAAAGTGCCTAGCACAGTACCTGTACATAGAAGACACCTAATAAATGATTGTTGAATTGGATTGTTGAAGATGTTTGCCTGGTACCCATGATGCATTTTTAGACATGGCCAATGTGGAAGTTTGTTTTGTTTGACTATATGCATATTTATTGTAAGAGTTCTCTTTGGGGGGGGAGGGTGGAAGGAAGAGAAAATAAATGCTTATTAGTTGAGAAAAAAATTCAAGCCACAAAAAAGCAAAGAAAATGTTTCCCTGGAATAGTAGAAAGAGACCAGAAAGAGTCAAGAGACTTGGGCTTAGATCCTGGCTCTAATAACTATTAATTGTGTTACCAGGGCCCAGTTGCTTAAACTGTGAAACCCTCAGTTTCCTTGTCTATAAAATGGAATAATAGTTGTACTACATGTCTCATGAGATGGATATTGTGCAGAAAGTTCCTTAAAAACCATATACTGCTATAGGAATAGAAGTCATTAATCCAATGAAACAGCAAACTAGAGCATAACATCTGGAAATTTCCATCTGTGAATCTCACTGCATTTTAGCCTTACCTTGGAATGAATATCATTGTCCCTGTTAGACAGATGTACTAATTATGAAACAAATAAATTTACCTAGGTTTTCTCACCAATTGGAGATATGACTGGTACTAAGGACCCCTGACTCTGACCTTTCCTGATACAGCTTCCTAGCAGCGATTAATGAATAAATCTCAGTTCCTGGAAGAGGGAGGTCAGGAATGTAACTGCATAATTCTTCAATAATTGAAACCTCCTTCCTCTCCCTCCTCCTGGCCTTCCACCATCCTCCACACCCACAGCTCCAGACATCTCAGCTTTGGCAGAGCAGGCCGCAAGGGTACCAGCCTGACACAATTCACTGCCTGTAAGGTTAATTTTTGGCCTGGGATGTTTTTGCTCTCTGGAAACAATGAAAGCATTATAATTTCTGTGGCTCACAATAGTCAGTTTTCCAGATTTTCCATCCTTTCCATCCATTTAAAGAAGCTCCACATGAGAACTTGAATGTAAAATAAAGGTCATTTCACGAAATCCAGAGACTCTCATGATGCCAAAACTTCTTTTTTTTAAATTTTATTGTGGAGTTGTACAAAGAGTCTGTGCTGTGTTATTCAGGATATAGAAATCCAATTTAATTAAACTCAGATTTAGTCTTCATAATATTAATAACTTACATTTATGTAGTATATTTACCAAGTTACTACCCCGCCAATAACCATGTGAGACTGGCAATGTATTTTTTTAAACAGGCTTGTAATTTCATTAGTCTAGCAGGAGTGGAATAAACAGATTTGTTCTGTGAAGTTCGAATTCACTCAAAGGGCTGCACTTGAGGAGCTAGAGGGCCACAGGTTTCCCACGCCTGGTAGGGAGAGCCCAGTGAAAAATTTGTTCTACCAATGAAGATAAACACTGCTTAGAAGTGTATAATCTCAGAGAGTAGCCTGAGGCACTGAAGGTTAAGTAATTTACTCAGAGTCACAGGGTCATTATGTGTCAAAGGCAGAGCAGGACTAGAACCCAGATCATCCTAACCCTAAAGCACTGCTTCTTGGAAATAGTTTTTGTTGAATCATTTTCAGTCGGGTCTGACTCTTTATGTAACCCCATTTGGGGTTTTCTTGGCAAAGATACTGGAGTGGTTTGCCATTTCCTTTTCTGGCTTATTTTACATATGAGGAAACTGAGGCAAAGAAGGTTAAGTGACTTGCCCAGGGTCCCACAGCTAGTAAGTATCTGCGGCCAGATTGGAACTCAGGAAGATGAGTTTTCCTGACTCCAGGCCCAGCACTATCCACTGTGCCACTGAGCTGCCCTTTATTGTATTATTATTCTTGTTTTATAGATAAGGGAACCGGAGTGAAAAAGGTTAGTAAATGCTCCGCTCTGTCTCTTTTCATGTGTTGTCTCTACCCGCCCCACATTAGACTTTAAGCTCCTTGAGAGCAGGGAGACTGTCTTTCTTTTTATTCATTATGTCCTCAGTGCTTAGCACAGTACCTGGCACACGGTAGGCTTAATAAATGTTTATTGGCTAAGATTGGATTAGACATTTGTAAAAATAATGAAAATGGATCTAGAGAGACAGAGGGGAATTTTGACATCCATCTAGAGACTAGGATAATGATGATAATGATAATAGCTAGTGTTGACACAATCCTTTGTTTGCAAAGTACCATGCCTATGTTATCTCATAATACATACGTTATCTCAACAGATTCTCACAAAAAACCTGAGAAATAGGGGCTGCTATTAACCTCATTTTGCAACTGAGGATGAGAAAGGTTGAGGGATTTGCTTAGAACCACACAGCTAGTGAAGGTCTGAGGCTAGATTTGAATTCGGCTCTTCATTTTTCATTATACCTCCTAGCTCAGTGGTTCTCAACCTTCTTAATGCCGCGACCCTTTAATACTGGTATGTGGACATATCTACATGTCAGTGGACCTGCCTGGAGATGGATAGAGAAGCGGTGTCTCGGTTCCTAAGACCATCAGAAATATGTGTTTTCCGATGGTCTTAGGCGACCCCTGTGAGTCATTCGACCCCCAAAGGGGTCACGACCCACAGGTTGAGAACTGCTGTCCTAGCTGCCATGGAGTTGGAATAGAGAAGAATGTCACACAGATGCAGAAGGGAAGGAGATGATGGAATACTCGAGCTAAGCACAGACAAGGAGCTCTTCCTAAGAGAAGGGGGGCAGTTAGGTGGTGCAGTAGATAGAGTGCTGGGCCTGGAGTCAGGAAGACCTATCTTTCTGAATTCAGTCTGACCTCAGACACTTATTAGTTATGTGACTCTTGGCAAATCCCTTTACCTTCTTTGTCTCAGTTTCCTCATCTATAAAATGAGTTGGAGAAGGAAATAGTGAACCACTCTAGTATCTTTGCCAAGAAAACCCCAAATGGGGTCATGATGAAGACTGAAACGACTGAATTTTAAAAGGAGAAAAATGAGCTCTCTGAGAACATAATGATGTGAATTCATAGATGCTTCCCGAAGAGAAACCATCCAATCAGTGGAACAAGAGTGAGGGGTTAGTGCTCCCTGCTGAGGGGCACTGAGGCAACCACTTGTTGACTTGAGAGGTCAGCTGTCTTCCATGGGCACGTACCCTGTACGTGACTGGAAACCTCTCAGGATTTGTCAAATTTGATGACTACTACTCATTTCTGGTGATTCATGTGAGTACAAATAATACCGACAGAAGTCATCTCTAATTTATAGTTAAAGACAATGCAGTCTTGAGCAAGGAACTAAGGACCTCAGGGTCATAGTTAACATTTTCATTTCTACTGCCAGTGGAAATCAGAGGCTTTAGAAGAAGATGGCAGAGCTCAGAAGCAAACTGGTCAACAAGATGGCACCTGAGAATGGGATTTGTATTTAGGAACCATAACTTAAAATACAGCAATCATTGACTTCTGGCCAGACATAGAGTAAAAGCCAGTATGAATGAAATCCCAGGAGACCTTGCACAATTACAAGCAACTGGCGATGAAGCATGATAGTGTCCTTCTTTGACAAAGGTCTATCTGCCAGCTAAGCATGAGTTAGCATGATTATTGTTCAGAAGTGTTTGACTCTTCATGACCCCATACTGCATACCAATACTGAGCATGGGGTTTCCTTAACAAAGATACTGAAGTGGTTTTCCATTTCCTTCTCCAGCTCATTTTATTGATGATGAAAATTGGTCAAACAGAGATTAAGTGACTTGCCTAGGGTCACACAGCTAGTAAGTGTCTGAGGCCAAATTTGAACTCGGGTCTTCCTGACCCCAGGCCCAGCTCTCTATCCACTGAGCCACCTAGCTATGAAACACAATATACCCCAAAAGTTAATGTGCTCTTTGGCTACGTTAGGAGGAAAAGTATCTGATAATAGGCGTGCGAGATAATCCCAATGCACTCTACCCAGGTGAGACCACATTTGGATTATTGCGTTCAGTTGTGGACACATTCTATGAAAAAACCTGACATTTATGATAATGTCACCAGGACAGGGAAAAGTCAAGATGATCTAGTAATAATGCCATACTAGTGATGAGGTACAGGCTCTGGGAACCCCCTTGAACTCTGATTGAATCTTCTCATTTGATGAGGCATTTGCATGAGGCCATAAGCCTTTCATTGTGGCTCTGCCCAAACCTTTGTTACTAGCTTGGCCCTCCATTGTCCATTTACTTCCCACCCTTGAGCCTATCAAAATATCTATACCCAAATCAACTCTTACCTGACCTCATTAACTCCTCCTGAAGACCCTCCCTAAACTCCTCCCCTAGACCCCTAGATTCCTCCCACAACTTTTCTTTATGTAAGACCCCATGTTGCCTCCATGTGTGTGAGCACCATAGAATTTTCTAGCACAGATTTGCTCTGTGTCCAATACAGGCAAACTTTTAATAAACTTTGCTTTTCTTTGGCTGAGAGAAGACTTGAGTTGAATTCATTCAACAGGACCTGGTGTGTTGGTATTTTGGGGTCTCGAGCACCCCTAGATCCCTAACCTTCACTAGTACTGGATGAAAGAACTGTGGATATTTGGCCTGGAATGAAAGAGCCTCTGGAAAGGAGGGGGGAATGTGAGTATCTTTAAGAAATTAAAGGATTTTTGCTTGGAAGAGGATTAGATTTATTCCCTGCAGAGGTGGAACTAGGAACAACAGGCAAATGTTACCAAAAAAAAAAAGAAAAAGACGAAAAATTTAGCCCCAACTTAAAGAAATACATCAAAAGTAGAGTTACCCAGAAGCAGAACAGTCTACAGAGGGGAGGATCATTCCTCAGCAATGCTCTAGAGAGAGAGAAGATCTTGTTCAGGGACAGGTTAGACTAGATGGCTTCTAACATCCCTTCCAGTGCTCAAATTCTGAACATGTGATTTGCCCACAGACATAAAATAAGGTAGTGTTTCAGAGTCAGGATTAGAACTATGGCCTCATTACTCCAACTTTTCCCTTACCACTATGCTAAGATAAAATCATTATCTTACACACAAGAAATGAGGTCCTTAATAAGTTACTCAGTCTGTAAATAAGCATTTATTTATCAATATGCCTACTATATCCAGCCACTGTACTAAGCACTGGGGATACAAAGAAAGGCAAAAGATAATCCCTGCCCTCAAAGAGATTACAATCTAATAGAGGAGACATACAAATTTAAGGTACCACCCACAAGAAATCCTCTTCCCTTTGGATTACCTGCTGTGGTAGAGTAGAAATAATATTGAATCTGGAATCAAAACACGTAATTTTGAATCTTGGTTTTATCATTTGGACAAATGCCTATATCAGCAAGTACCCCAGCATACCCAGGGTGGCTGCTAGCACAGGTTCTTAGATCTGCTTTTCTAAAGGAAAGCAACTCAAAATGGGTTAACAATCTTACTTTAATCAATCAAATATATATCATTTACCTAGTTCAGGGGGAAAAGTCAGCACCCTGAACTTCAGAGAATATAAACGCAAGTCATAAACAGACAGAGAAACAGATCAGCAGATGGGCTTCCAACCATCTGACTATTACATCCATACCTATTCAGTTACGGGAAAGGGAAGCACCAACATCTGGGTTTTTCAAAGCCGGGGGACTCAACGGCCTCCCAGAGTCTCATCTGGCCAAATCATATAACTCTTCTCAAAGTGAGCCCCAAACCAAAAATCTCACATCAGGGCATATATATAGCCTTCTCCTGGCTTGGAGAATGTCACAGCCCTCTTGACCCACTGCCCAATCACAAAGCAACAAGATGTGGGCATTCCCGAAAAATAAGCCTCCTGCCACAGGCTCCATGTGATCACATTCAGCCTATTAGGGGGCAGAGTATACTTTCAAATAGGGGAAGGTTCTCACAGCCACTTAAGCCACTTAAGCAGAGGGCCTAGGAGCAGGGAAGATCTTCAGATTCCCATAACAATGCCTCAGTCATCTTATCTATAAAATGGGGATATGCCTATGTCACAGTGTTTTTGTGAAGATCAGATGAAATACCTTACATTAAACACTTTATAAAACTATATAAATATGACCTATAATAATAATGATTAATCATAATAATTAATATATAATGTAGGGGCAGCTAGGTGGCACAATAGATAGAATGCTGGACCTGGAGTCGGGAAGACCTGAGTCTAAATTCGGCCTCAGACACTTCCTAGCTGTGTGATGCTGGGCAGGTCACTTCACCCTGTTTGCCTCAATTTCCTCAAAATTCCTGTATAATGAAGGAGAAGGAAATAGCAAACCACTCCAGTATCTTTTCCAAAAAAAACAAAACAAAATCCAAAAAAAAAGGTATCATGAAGAATCAGACATGGCTGAAAATGACTAAACAATAAAAATAGTATATAAAATTATTATATATTGTATGATATATTGTTATATGTTATTTTTTATTAACTAATAATAATTTCCCACCACCTTTATTGGGGACTGAGCATTATACAACATGGTGCAATATGATGTTGATACTTTACACAAAAACAAAAATGGCACTTCCTCCCTACAAGGTATGAAGAAGATGGTGCAATTTTATTATCTCCCTCCCTCTCCCTTACTTGGAAGTATTTCTCAAATTTCTTCATCCTAGGAACCTGCTTCTAGTCTTGGATATATGAAAGCAAAATAAAGTGAAATAAAGCCTGTTAAATCCCCATAGTGTCATCTCATAGACCTCCCCTTCACCAGCTGTTCAGAATCTTTCAACACTTGTCCCTGGAGCCTCCCAGAAGCCACCAGGGCTGGTTCCATGTCCTCATTTAAACACTTATTGCCTTACAGTCAATGTTTTTCAGAGAGAAATGAACACAGAGTCCATTGCCATCAAACCTGCAGGCTTTTCCCAAGCCAGGCACAAGGGGAAAAGCCCACGTCACAAGAACAACTACTCCTAAAACTCAGTATCTGGGCCTGTTAGAAGTTATTTTTTTGTCATTCATTTTTCTGGAACAGATTCAAGTCCTAGCTTGGGAGGTAAAGTATATGATAAAACTTTTAATATTTACATGTAGATATTAAAAAAAATTCAAATTAGGCAATGTAGTATAGTGAGGAAACCCATTCCATTTGTAAACTGAGGATCTAGTTTGAATTCCAATTCTTCTACTTAATAGCTCTATGGCCTTCAATTCTCTGTGCCTCTATTTTTCTCAATCATAAAGAGCACTGTCTTGGAATGGAGAGGATCTGAGCTCAATTCTTGACCTACCACTTATAATCCATGTGACTGTGGGTAATTCACTTAACTTTTCTGGGCCTCATTTTCCTCATTCATATAGTGAAGAGTTTGGACTAGGTGAACTCTAAGGTCCTTTTCAGGTCTTAATCTATGCTCTCATACTGCTTTTGAACTCTAAATCCTTTGATCCCATAAATGGAGATGTAGGGAGATGAAGTGATTTGCTCAAATTCACATAAATATTGTTCATCCTTCATTTTCAGACCAATGATATCACGGGTGATGTTTTAACTTTCACATGAACTGAATTTAAGTGAGGCAGGGCTGCCTAAAGTCATCAGCCTCACTCTCTCTTCCAGAGTCATCAAAGTCCAGAGGTAAGACAAAAGTCAGGCTGACTGTCAATGGACAGTGGATAACCTTGGCATCTTTAATGTCTGACCAAGCTCTAAGCACTCCATAGATGCTGCTTCAGCTGCCTTCATGACTTTGGGAAAAAATTGTTCTCATTCACTCACTGGGGGAAAGCAGGAGGAAGGGGAAGAAGTCTTCATGTGCTTGGGCTAGACATCCCATAACGTACTGACAAATTCAAGGCCTACCCTCAACCTGGTTTAGCCTGTCTTACTGAGCTGTGGTCACTGCACATGATAAGCTTCTTGGGGGTGCAGGTCAGAGTTGGGTGACAGATGAGATGAGCAGCTCTGAAAAGGGTTTGGCAAGCCCTCACACCAGAGGTGCTAGTCCTCCCTGAACAGTCCATACATCCCAATCGGAAAGAGGCAGAGTCAGCACCCCAACTCAAGTCTTCTGAATATAAGTCCAGCAGTCTATTATACCATGATTCAGATACTATTTATGAGAGATCTCTGTGTGTTTCTCCAAATCTTACTCAGGTCCAGAAGACCTGTGTAATGGCAATGGAATTTAAAGATCCCCTTGTATTGGCTTGGTTTTCCAGTTAAGTGTTAAAACCCAGAGCTTGTGAATCCCACTTGTGGGATGGACTCGTTGACATGAAGAAAGGGGGCTGAACTGGGAGGAGCTGGTGCCCTGGATTTAGAGAGATGCCCAAGCAGAGAGAGGCCAGAACTTCTGGGAGCCAGCATCTAGATGCTGCTGCTACTGCTGGAGAGAGAGAAATGAGAACTGAGGACTCAACTGGGAAGAAGCATGATTCTGTCTGTTTTGATGTCACTTTGTCAGATTCGTCTGCTAAAGGAGGACGTTGCTGTTGTTGCAAAAGTCCTGGGACCAGGGGCGGAGCCAAGATGGCAGCGTAGCAGCAGCAATATATCGCAGCTCTCACATAGCCACCCCAAAATACCCATGGAATAGGACTTTGGACCAATCCTAGAACTTCAAAAGCACACAAGGTTACTTCCCACTAAAGTCAGCTCGGCTATGAGGAACCATATCAGCACTGCGAACCGAAACCAGCCTGGCCTGAAGCCGCGGCTGTGCCCCGGGGGCGGCCGGGCAGGAGGTGCAGAGAAAGCTCTCAGGTGAGGGATTAGCACCAGCTGCGCGAGGGGGGATTGTGAAAGAGGGAGATAAGCGTCTGGCCGAAAGGTCTCCAGAGCAGGAGAAGCGAAAGGCGGAGGTTTTGCACCCGCCCCCGCATTGTAACTTCCCGCACTCGGCCTGCAAAAAGCAGGGGAACTGAGCGATTGTTTTCAGACCAGTGCTCTCGCGTTGAGCGGCCTGGATCCGGATTGTCGTCTTGGGCCTCGGTCTTGGAGTCTTCATTATCCAGTCAGCCGGAAGTCTACGGCAGCCGGGAGGACCCCAGCGATTTGGGACAGAGCTTTCCCTTCTGGAAGCAGAGCCCCACAGAGATTGTAAAAAAATTCATGGTCTGAAGAACCATGAGTAAGAATAAGCATAAGAAGCTAAGTAAGAACAGCTCCCAAAAACTAGACTCCTTCTTTCAGG
>JAQQSV010023317.1:0-10398 GCA_028646515.1 Pseudochirops corinnae
CATGACAGCTTTGACCTACTCTATATCTGACTTAGGCAGCCCCTCTTTAGACAGTCTGGTGGCCTCCTGCTTCCAAGAACCACCATGTTGGGGTCAGACTTTATGCAGTAGGCACTTTGCCTACTGCAACTCAGAACTCCAGAGCTCAAATCAGCCACCAGCTTTAGCCTCCCTAAAAGAAGGGATTATACACTTGTGCTACCCCAACCCCATCCCTTGCCATTCTAAGCATTTTTTGCCTTCATGTAGGCCTGACTCTTTTTGCTCCCATTTCTTTTATGGATTACTATTCTGTGTGATGGTCTATAAAAATGTTTAAAATTTCTCGTGCTTTTTCCCTTGCATTTATTTATAAATTCTTTGTGGCATGGAGCATGATCAGTTTTTGTAAATGCCCCAATTGCATTTGAAAAAATATATATTCTCTATTAAACCCATTCAGGCTTTGCCATGAATCTCCAACACAGTGGTATAGTGGGGAGAGCTAGTCTTGAAGCCATGATGGCCTCTACTGGCTGTGTGATTCTGAACAAGTCACTTGACCTCTTGGTAATCTAGGCTACTCCATATAAATCGCAGAGAAGGAAAACTGGTAAAGACAGTTCCTCAGCGAGAGCTCCCTTTACCCATGAAATCACCGGTCAAGTCCCTATCACTAGCTATTTAATCTCATTTCCCCAATAATCTAGGATTATTGATTTAGAACTGGAAGGAACCATGTGGGTCATCTCTTTCAGAAACATCTCATTTTGTAGATGTGGAAACTGAGGCACAGAAAATCTGGGACTTGCTCATGGTCACACAGATGATAAGTGGCAAGGTCAGGATTTGGACACAGCTCCTCTGACTACAAACTTAGCATACTTTCTGCAATACTATTCAGACTCCTCAATTCTGCTCCATTCTATATTTTCTTTATTTCTCTTTTTCAGTAATGTCTGACCCTTTGTGACTCTGTTTAGGGTTTTCTTGGCAAAGATACTGGAGTAGTTTGCCATTTCCTTCTCCAGTTCATTTTCCAGATGAGGAAACTGAAGCTAATAAGGAAGTGACTTGCCTAGGGACACAGTTTAGGAAGTGCCTGAGGCCACATTTGAACTCAGGTCTTTCTGACTCTGGGTCCAGTGCTCTGTCCACTACAGGGCCAAAAGTTGCCCTTATTTCTCTCTTGCTTCCTATCTATAACTTTTGGCAGCTCAGTTACCTTTTCTTTTGCAAATGTGATGCCCATGAACAAAAAAGTCTTCTACCCTCTTTCCCTTCACTTTTTTGGGGTTATATTATTAAGTACATACATGTTATTTCTTTCCTGGTTATTCTTTTTCCCTTACTGCCCAAGGCAACTTGTGACCACTAGTAGTAAATCAAAATGACTTTTTGGAGCTAGACAGTTGTTAACTGATTTGGGAGCCTCTGCTGCCTTGATGATCCCCTTTAATTGTTCCATTGATGGAACCATTCCAACCCTTCTGTCCTTCAGATGCCTCTTACTGACTGGAATGCTCTCCTTCACCTACATCTCTTAGTTTTCCTGGCTTCCCTCAAGACTCAGCTCAAATCTCACCATCCTGAGACTATGTCCCATTTATGCTGAATATATCTTGTATGTTTATAGTTATTTGCCTATCATCTCCCTCATTAGAATAGGAGCTCCTTGAGGGCAGGAATCATGTACTTCCCTTTTCTTTGTAACTTTGTTACTGTGCTTTGCACAGTGCCTGACACATAGTAAGCACTTAACAAATATGGTTGACTAATCCAAGAAATGCATACATTAAACACAAACATCTGGCATTGGTATGAAGGAAGAGGAGGCTAGAGGTAGAGGGTAGTGTCCAACCTGTCAGTGTATTGTGGGCTCTACTAGAGGAAAGAGAAGAGTCAATCCCAATCATGGGCATGGGAGACAATGTAACTGGAAGTGCTACAGACAGAACAGTGAAATCAAAATGAAGAATAGGTTTAAGAGGAAAGATAAGGAATTTGGGCTTTGGCATTGTGAATTTGAGGTACTACTAGAACAGCCAGGTAGAGATAAGTAGGAGATGTGGGTCTGGAGCACAGAAGAGAGACCAGGGCTGGAGATAGAAATGTCAAAGTCAACTGCATAGAGGTGGCAGCTAAAGTCATAGAAATGAATGAGATTGCTAAGGGAGGAAGTGTATAGGGAGGAAGAGATGGCCAAGGACAGGACTCTTGAGGAATACATACATTAAAGAATCAGAAAAGGGAAAAGGAGTCAGTGAAAGAGACAGAGAAGTAAATAGGTAAGAGCAGATCCAGAGGAGGATGGTGTGTCAGCTAGGGAATAGGGAGTCATTGAAGATTTTTGAGCAAAGGAATAGACGCAACAAGATCTATAAATAAAGAAAAGTATTTGGGTATATTAGCTGGGCTGGGAGAGCCAAGGGAAGGGCTTTTTTAGAATTAGGGAGACCTGAGCACATTTGTAGGCAGATGGCAAAGGAACCAGTGGTGAAGGAGATATTGAAGATGCCTTATTAACAAACCTAAGAGGCTTCCTTGTGCTAAAGGGAACTCCCTTGAAAGTCTGCCTACTGCCTGGGGAAATTCTGCTACCAGCTGCCACAGCCACCTGGGCTCACTCTAGCAGGAGCAGTATCTCTGCCTGGTTCACCCATCCCTGCTTTAGCAACAAAACCTCTGCCCCCCAAGAGGGGAATTATGGGAAGGATACAATATCTTATTCATATCTCCCAGCCTTTTCTTTTTCCAGGTCCCCATTTTGAAAATTCCTTCCCCTCATACTGTCCCTACTGACATCCCTCCCCTAATTCCTTCCTCTCTCTCCTTCTCTTTTGATGTTCATCCTCTGTGTTTCTCTCTCTCTCTCTCTCTCTCTCTCTCTCTCTCTCTCTCTCTCTCTGTCTCTCTCTCTCTCTCTCTGTCTCTCTCACACACACACTTATGATCATTTCCCTTTTTTTTTTTTTTTGCTAATAAGCAGCACCTCCCTGGCAGATGGACAAGGCCAATCAAAAAAATATTTGACTCTGAAGGATTCAATTTTCCTTCCCCTTGGTAGTTCACATGTAAACAGCTCAAATCTCTGTGATGGGAAAAGTGGGAAAATCAAGCTTCCTGCTAGTCTACCGAAAATGGTTTTCCTTGCTTTTCCCTGCCTCTAGGCACCATTGGACCCTGGGCTCAGAGATAGTTGTGCAATTCTGATTCCCCTATATCACTTGCTGTGGTTGCTCTACTCTGCTCATGCATGAGTCAAGTTTTATTACTTGCCTGGTAGAGGGGTTCGGTCCCCATTTTGAAAATTCCTTCCCCTCATACTGTCCCCCTGGCAATATCTGATTGGTTGGTTTTAGTCACTATTTTCTCACTCTGCTCTAATAAGTAGATTTGGAATTATAATTTACAGAGGTCATGATCGATGGAAAACAACAAATGAGATCTGCAGGTGGCAAAACCCAATTTTAATATGAGGTGATAGCGCCAAATCACAACCTTCCTTAGACACCTTAACAAATGCTCTACTTAATATTCTGCTGGCAGGTACATCTCTAACAGACGCCCTCATCCATATTCAGAGGCTATAGCTTAGCTTCATGGGGTCCAATAATTACCAGGCAGAATTTCGTCTGGAGCTTAGGAGCAAACGGCATAGAACCCCCTCCCCACTCCTCCCTACCCTTTTAAATTAGCATGGCTTATTCCCACTTCAGAAACTGGAAGCACCAAGGGTCATCCATGCAAATGACACAAACCCTGCTTGCACTGCTGGCTGAAAGTCAGCTATGGAAGAAAAGTTAGGAAACATGTATGCACACAAGTGGTTTTGTATTAACCTTGGGGGTCAGCTCACAGGGCATAGCTGTTCTAAGCAGAATAAGAAAAACCAATACATTCAGGCCAGTTGAACACTTTGTTTTAGAAGTTAAAAAAATGTTTCCCTATTAGTCATTTCTGGATATCCCTCTCCAAAACCTGAACACTCACAGCGAAAACCAGTTAAATAAAACCATACAAGGAGCTGTCTGCTTTGTGTACAACATTCAGTACCCAGAGTCCCCCACCTCTCTACCAAAAGGAGAGAGGTGCATTTCATCACCTGTAGAAAATCATTTTTCCCTCTATGTAGGACAAACATGAAACTCTAAAGGGATGAGTGTGGTACTGGGTAGCCAAAACAAACCCAACCCAATACAAACTCAGACTGGAAAATGACAAACCATTTCTTTTTTTTCTTTTTGCTTTTTGGAGGGCAGGGCAATTGGGGTTAAGTGACTTGCCCAAGGTCACACGGCTAGTAAGTGTTAAGTGTCCGAGGCTGGATTTGAACTCAGGTCCTCCTGACTCCAGGGCTGGTACTCTATTCACTGCAGCACCACCTAGCTGCCCCAAACCATTTCTTTACTAGTTGTGTGACCTTGGCCAATTAATTCATCTCCCTCTAGGCCTGTTTCTGTCCTGGCTAGCTCTTAAAGTTATGACTTGGTTCAAAGTTCTAGCCTGTTGAGATCTCTTTGGATCCTGACACCGTCACCTGGCATATTCTCAGCTTTTGTGTCATCTGCTATTCTAAGTCAGTCACCCATGTGTCACTTGGGTGCCAGCTCAGTATTTGCTGTAATGATGGCATACCGGTCCATCACATCAACCTTATCATATTCTTAAACATGGCTTGCTTAATCACATTTTTCTAGGACAAAGAGAATTTACATATTCTCCATGAAAGTTAAATGTGCTCTGGAGACCATGGGATCCTACCTATCTTTTCTCTGAAGCCTTTGAAACCTCTTCTCCTAACAATGTAGGGTTTGCTAATTGATGCAATGGATTGAGTACCAGGCCTGCAGGCAGGAAGACCTGAGTCTTCCAGCTTCAGATACTTACTAGCTGTGTGATCTGAGACAGGTCACTTAACTTCTCTTTGCCTCAGTTTCCTCATCTGTAAAATGGGGATCATAATAAAAGCACCTACCTCTTGAGGTTGTTGTGAGGATCAAATGAGATAATTAAGTGCTTAGCACAGTGCCTGGCACATAGTAGGCAGTATATAAATGTTAGTAGTTCTCATTATTACTTCTTAGGCTTCTCTTCTGTCACAAGTTCTAAGGATCTCATCATGGCCTCACAGGTATGCATACCTAGAACTTGAGATTCTAAATGACAGGCAAATATGACCTCATGTCAATACATATCACTGAGACTCATTTGGTGGGATGAGAGCCGTGATTTGAATATGGCCCTGGAGATTCTCAACAAAGGCCTGGTTCACTCTTCTGGAGCTATAGTCCAGTCACAGGACCACCAAAGTCTCCAAATGCTTGGGAGGGGCAGGGAGAGTCTTGCTTATTGGATTACTTGGTTACTTGATCTCTGAACTACATTCCCCCCAAAACTATCTACGTCCCACAGTGCACTGTCCTTCCTCAACCCCAGCCCAGGCTCTGATGGCTGCATGTCTTTCCAGTGTGCTAAGTATAAACCAAATTGGAAGCTGGTGGTACAAGAAAAGAAGAGGTAGAGGCAAAGAAAGGACTGTATTCCCATGTAGTGAGTGTGAGAAAGACACACAGACTTGGAGCTGTGGCCAAGTAGAGGGAGAGAGGCCTGAGTCTGATGTGGCCTGTTGTCACAGTAGCTGAGGACCGCAGATAACCACAGGAAAGTTTCATGTTTCTGGCTCCTGCTGGGTAGATAGCTAATTGGACAGCATCACTTCCAGTGCTGGTTTCAGAGTTAAGATTGTGAGAGGCAGATGTTCAAGAAAATTAAGTTAGTTTTAGTAGGGACCAGAAGTCCTACCTCAGGAAGACCCATGAGCATTCTAATGACTTACTTCTGAAACTGCTTGGGGACCCTGAGGTCCCAGCAGCAAAGCTCATTGGAGTCAGACCAGGCCGCTTGTAGTACACACATATAATGCCATAGTTTGGAGTCTCAGAGAAGACAAGAAGACTCATAAACTGAATAAATCTCTGAGGACTGTTAGTTCCGGGATTACGAACTTCAGCTGAGAAACAGTAAATGTCAAGACGTGCACAATGACAGTGTGATGTTCATTTACCATCTAAGAACTCTTGCTGGAGTCCTACTAAGAAATCTTGGTGTTCAGGGCAAATACACGTACGTCCCTGGGTAGTTTAGAGATGTAGTGATTTCTTTTAGTTTACAAATCTCCCCAGAGAAGCAGAACAGTTGGGGGCACTTCTCAGTATCCGTTCCAAGGAACTTGCTGTGCTCAGATCAGGAGTTAGCTGGACGCCTGGTGTTCAGAACAACTAAACTGAGAAAGGCCCATCCCCCCTTGTAGGGACAACCAGGCTTGGAACTGAGAGATCTGATCCTGAGGCCAAAAGGGCAGCAAAGATTTGGGCAGTCCTGAAGGTTATATATGCCGTTTCAACAAAAGATTCAGGATGTCAAAGGATCAACACATATTCCCAATGTCTTGGAAATTCAATTCAATTCTGTAATCCTCTTGGAGGTTCTCTGAAACTCCCTGGTCCATTTCCTACTCAGATTTGGACTTTTGAAAAATCTCCATACTTTTATTTCCACAGCTTGGCCGTGGCTCAGCGTACAATTACTCTCACCCTCTCCAGAGGTATTCAAAGTAGAGGCAGGCATGCTGCTTACTCTTAAGACCCCTTTAAAAAACCCTGAAGATTAAGTGGCAATGAGACCTACTTTGGAAAGCAATTTACTGTCAACCTTCAAGGCATCAATCATTTTAAATGTTTCAGCTATTGAGAAAAACCCACTCTGTCAGTCTAACATCTTTAAACAACTAAAAAGAAAAAAATTGTTTTTCCAGTTTGTGGAAATGCTAAATGAAACAAATTTTTGTCTTATGCATTAATTACCACTGATCCAGAGGGGCTGGTTAGTTCATTCAGTCTACTCAGATGTCTGTTTCATGTATTTCAAAGAAAATTAACTTAGGAACTTTAAGACTGGTCTAACATTGGAGGATCTCTTAACATTTGAACATATTAGTTGAATCCAAGAGTATAAAAAACCTTTTCACTTCTCATTTGCAGTATGACACAAACACCTAAAAATTGTTGCAGAATGAGTTTTATATGAACAAATGCTTTGATTGGAGTCACTGATTATTCCCTACCAAATAGTGGTGGTGAGCAATAAAAATAAACAGCTAACATTATATGCACCTACATGTGCTGGGACTTCTCCAAGTGCTTTACAATATGATCTCATTTGATCCTCACAACAATGTTGGGAGGCAGGTGCTATTAATATGCCCATCTTATGAATGAGGAAATTGAAGCAAATCCTTGGGGATAAGTGACTTGCCCAGAGTCACGTAGCTAGTGTCTGAGGTCAGATTTGAACTGAGCCTTCCTGATGCCAGTTCCAGAGTTCGACAGAGCTATATTACAGAGTAATATTTGTGAATCTTGTTCGTTTTGAAGGAAAACTTCCCTTGCCCCTTCCCCTGTCAATTACTGTAGGCAGTCCCTGAGACTTGCTATGGGTCATGGAGGCTTCCTAGCTTGGTAAAAGAAATCCCACTTCAAGGTTTTGCAGAGTGCTTTTTTATATCTATGATTCTTATTATCTTTACGGATGAGGAAACTGAGGCTCAGAGGGTCTTTTAAATTGTTTACTCAGGGCCACACAACTAATGCTGGTAGTAGGATTTAAACTCAGGTTTTCCTGACTCCAAGTCTAATACACTTCTATGCGCTGTTCCACTCAGCTGCCTAAAATGAAACCTTTGCCTTTGCACTTGGTACTGAAATCATGAACCACTCCACATTTGGCCTCAAAGAGGCTAAGTCTGCAAGAGGATTTTAAATTTCATCAGCATCTTATCCAAGGTAATATGGTTATGTAGATGAAGATGCACCAAGCTAGAAGATGCATCCTAGGACATTTGCACCAGACAGCCCAGTCCTGATTTGTATAACCCATAAGGATAAGCTGGCCTCTCCAAATTGCGCAGGTGATGAGTGATACAGCTGAGAAAGCAGCACTGCATTTTAATTCTGCTTAGGATTGCTGCAAGATTGAGAGAAACCTGGGACTTGAAACTGGTAAATAGATGTAGAGTTGGGGAAGGGTGAAAGATATGTTTTTGATGCCCTTACCCCTTAAGGACCAAAGCCGAATTCAGCAGAAGCTCCTGATGAGGGTGGATGTGTTCAGAAAGCACTGGTTGAGTGATTCTTGTTGCTATGGAAACAGAAATAGATGCATCTCCAGGTGCTGGGGCTGCTCCCCACGGCCTCCCAGCCGAGCAGCCATTGCCCAAAGTTAGCCTGGCTCATTCCTATTTCACCCTCTCCTTCTTTCTGATCTTTTGTCAAACTGGATACATGCAATCCCTGTCTGAACAAACTTGGCCCAGTCTAATCAAACCTATTACGTCTGCTTCTGAGTACAGGGGAGCAGCACTGATCACGTATCCAGTCCAGACTGTGAAAACAACATCTTTCAGATACTTCTATATATTAGTTGTCCTTGCAGAGTCTACTAATGTACAAATTGGCATCTCCCCTGATATGGTTTTAGACTGGAGTCTCAGGTCATTTAGTATGAAAACTTCCTCGCTCTTTCCCTGCCTGTAATTCACAAAGTCCTAATAAGGCCTTAAACCATATTGTCCTGCTACTTTATCCTAACTTTTGAAAACTCAACTTCACCAATTCCTAAAACTTTGGCATAATTTCATCTTGTGTCATGTTTCTGCGCGAGGCAGTTGACAGTTAATTAAATTCCTTCTACCGATATCATCCCTGAAAATCTTCAGCCTTGCGACCTTCTTATAACCATGAGACAGTTCATTAAAACATCTGTGCCGCCCAGCAGGCCTTCCCCCCTTTCCTCTTACTCCCTCTTTTTCTTTCCTTCCCCCCCATCCTAGGGAGGCTGGATGCAGGGAGGGGGAGAAGACAGTAACAGCTCTGATTGGCCTCATGTGGGGTACAAACCCTAACGATGCCTGCCACTGGACCTGTTTTCCTTTTACTGATGAAAGACAGGTGGCAATTTAGGCTTCAACCGGTTATATATGTATCTTGACTCCCACCAGTGCTAAATTACAAATGTGGTTCTTGGTAGTGGAGAAAAGCTCAGACATTTAAAGCGTGACAACTGATTTGGGGAGGGGGAGAGGGAGCTTGGACTTACACACAGAGGGAGCCCCAGTGCCGGGAGGGGAGCTTAATAATATTGGCTCGATTGAATAGAAAATAGTCTAGTCCAGAAGCATTTGCACTGCTTATAAAGTCAATTCTTCTCAGTGGTCCTTGCCTCAGAGACCATATTCTATATTGAATCCATACTGTCCCTATTTAGCTGTTGAGATAGAGAATCATAATAGTAGGAGCAGCAGCAGCAGTTATATAGCACTGTATTGCTACATTATCTAAGCATTTTTATAAACTGTTGTCTCATTTTATCCTCCCAACAACCCTGGGAATTTAGGTGCTATTGTTACACTCATTTTATAGTTGAGACACTGAGGTTGAGTGACTTATCCAGGGTCACAGAGTTTTGGACTCAGCCTTCCTAACTTTAGGCAGAGGGCTTTATCCATTGTACCACCCAGCTGCTTGTTGCACAGAGACAGAAACTACCAACAGGCAGCAGCAATAGTGTGGGGGCGCTCTGTTCTCTACAGTACAATGGAATAATACTGTTACCCTACAGAAGTTGCCAGTTGGTGCAGGCAAGGCGGCTTAGAACTCCCCTGAGTGCTTCCAAGGGGAGCTAGTGCTGGCTAGGGCCCCAAGTCCATTCAGGCTCATTTGCCCGCCTTAAAAAGTCAGGTCTCAGTGAAAACACAGTCTTCTTAACCATGGTTGCATTAAATCCTCTAAGTAGTATTGATCTCTAAAGACAGATAATGGCAATGAACATGTTTATCACATTTGCAGACTTGGACAGATCACAACCTTTGAAAAGGTGTTTTCTCATCTACAGAATCATGTAGTAGGTAGACTGATGTCCTTTTACAGTGTCTTTCGATCTGATTTTTAAATAGGGGCAAGAGCAGAAGTACCATTTATTTAAGTGGCCCATTAAGTGAATTCAATTCAATTGAACAAATATTAAGTTCCCATTGGCCTGCATCAAGGAGCCCAGTTTCTATTTACTATCAGCAGCCAGACAAAACATGAGCAAGTTTCAGCCCTCAAGGAGCTATTACTCTGGGCACTCAATCCAACATGTACACAGAATGCAAACTAACACAAAATTATTTTTCAAGAGGCTAAGTGCCACTAAAACTGCCTTAATTTGGGCTACAATGTCCAGACACAACCAGGTTTAGTCATTGGGACTTAGTGTTCTGGAAATAAGTTCTTAATCTTTAGGCTAATCCTAAACCCCTTTCTGCAGTGGAGTGAAGCCTGACCTTTGTCGGAATAATGTTTTTAAATGCCTCAAATA
>JAQQSV010023318.1:0-10398 GCA_028646515.1 Pseudochirops corinnae
GATGGATGGATGGATAGATGGATAGATGGATAGACAGATAGACAGATAGATAGATAGATAGATAGATAGATAGATAGATAGATAGATAGATCGATCGATCGATCTCCTGTACCACATTCTGGTTCTCTGGAGCTTGCTAAAATGGGGGAAAAAACAGTCCTTTAGGCCCATAAAAATACAACAATAAATGTATATAGATTGTTAGTGTCTCTTTGATGCAAGAATCTTAGCGTATATTCATTTGGCAGGTATTTACTGAGTGTCTCCTGGAGACTCAGGATATCATGACGATTGACTGCTGGACAGTAGCACTAACCTGAGGCTACAGCTAGAGGAAAGGTTAGTGTACAAAAATGACAGGCCCTTTCATTGCTGTCTCCTCTAAGAGCTGAATACTCATTTTCTTTTAATGGATTTGACAGGTTCACTGTCCTCTGTATTTTTAGTGAAGCAGACAATTCCCTGGATTTCTGAAGCCAAGTCCAGGGTCAACACACTAGATAGACCCACAAGAGACTTGACCCAGGGGACACACAGAACAGCAGAATTTGAATTCTGGCTAAATTTCCCTAACTTCCTACAAAATGCCATTTCACTGTGAGCTCTCTGAGAACAGGCACTTAATAAGTGCTCATACACTGATTGATTAACCTTTGTTCTCACCAATTCCTACCATCATGAATAGCAGGGAATAATTTGAAAGGCAGAGAGCTAAGGACATAATGACCATCTTATGCAATATGGTCAGAAATGACTCAATTAGTCAGTGAGTCAAAAAACATTTATTAAGCACTACTACATACCAGTCATAGTGCTAAACTTGAGGATACAAAGGAAGACGAAAGACATTCTCTACCCTCAAGAAGCTCACAATCTAATTAAAGGGAAAGTGTTGTAAAGAAAGCCTTGATTTCAGAGTTATAGAACCTGACTTTAGACTTCCCTTCTATCATTTAATTCCTGAGTGAGCTCTGGGTTTCTGTTTCCGCGTCCATGAAATAGAGGGGTTAGACTAGATGACCCCTGAGGTTCTTTCCAACTTAAGTCTATGGCTTTATGAAAAGAATTTCCAAAAACCCTCAGTGGTTACCATACTTACCCAGTTTTGTGAGTTGGTGATTCTTTTATTTTCTAACTAGCCCCCCCCCAATCTCCTACAGCACCAACCCCACCACAAAGGCCACCATCTAACAATGGTGCACTTACCGAATTAAAATTTTGAGCAGCATAGGGTAGCCGTCACTGTTCTCAAACTCGAGAAGCAAAGTGGACGATATGAAATACGAATCCTTCACGAAATATAAGATGAGGCTCGCCACCTCACTCACTTCCTGGGGACGCAAGGTGTCCACCAGCCTGGAAAGATTCTGGACAGCGATTTTCACGGAGTTTGAAGCTGCCGGAGAAAATATTATGTTTGCGTATCTAGCTCAAAAGTACCAACTCCCACTGATGCTGTTCACAGGCCAACTGGAATAAAACTCTTTAAATCACATCGCAAAAAAAATCAATAAGTCAACCAAAAAGAGGCATTTCAACATGGCTTTTTGTTCAGAGGAAGCAAGAGGGCTGCCTTTAGAGAAAAGCAGGGATCATTTTAATGGTGAGACAGTCATCTATCCCAGATAGACATTCATCTATTTAAGAACAGACATAAAATCATCAGTTTCAGACTCCTAAGTCAATTCTTGTACATAAAAGAGTATATACACACAGATGTATATACATATATGTATGTATATGCATGTGTATATATGTATGTGTGCATGTGTGTACACATAGAGATATATACTCTGTGTATACACAATATATGTGTACCTATGTATATGTGTGTGTATATATATATATATATATATATATATACACACACACATATCAGCAACGGAAGCTAGTTATCTGTTTCTCCATATGTGTCTATCTATTTATCTACAAAGATATACAACTAAGTATGTATGTATTTATGCATGTATGTATGCATGCATGTATGCACACATTATTATCCGCCCAGGCCTCTAATTTCATTGGTATAGCAAAATTCCTGATGAAGAAATTGGTACCTGGTCTGCACCTTTTCGTGCTGATGAATTGGAGAACCACTTGGGGCACTCAGCGGTTAAAGGACTTAATCAGAGTCACAATAGCTGGTATACGCCAGAGACAAACCTTGATCCCAAGTTGCCCTCAGTCAGTTTTCCATCTCCTATGCCATACTGCCTCTCCTACTATGGTTGGCTTAAATTTTCCAAGACATGCCAGTACATGGTATATGGCCAAGGTATTCTGAAGTGTAAGTTAACAACACTGATCCATCTTTAGTCTTCCTAGACTGAATTTGCACTAATTCACTGACAATCTCTCATCAGTTTTCCTAGTTCTACTATCTCAGATTTGTGAGTCTACTTCATTACCGACCAATAGCACATGTCTGTAGGAAGAAAGCAGGAGTGCCATATTTGACCCTAGAACATAGCAATGCTAATCAGCCTTATAGAAGCATTGAGCCTCAAACCTTGCCTCCCTTCCCAGCTAGTTCCCTTCAAGGATCATCTCAGGTGCAACCTAATATGTGCATTCTTTGTTGATTCCCCTAATTATTAGCATTTTCCACCTCACATTATCTTGTATGCGCTTATCTGTGGATGTAGTGTACCCCCACCCCTTCCAGTGCCATATAAGCTTCTTGAGGAGAATTACCTTGCATTTTATATTTATATAGTGCCTTGAAAATAATAGCAACTTAATAAATATTTGCTTATTTTTGTCTCTTTGAATCAAATCCGTCTCCTCAAGTCTCCCTTTCATATCTTTAGGTGTTTCCTTTCCAACCAAATGCTGCTTTCTCTTCTTTGTAGGTGCAGACAGAAGTCCCTTATCAAGAAGCCTGAAACAGGTGCCATATGGGACCATATCTGTGCATAATTCTCTTTCTTCTTGAGCTGTTATAACATCTGGTACATCCGGGCTTCACCTTCTTAAAGCCATTCACCCCCAGGGTTGACTTGTGGGCTACACCATGCTCCACTCCCTGGGTCTTTGACTACGTTGCATAAACAAGTCATATTTACTGGGGTGGGTGTGGGCATGACACTATGCTAGGGCAATTCCATGTAAAGTCCCCAACTGACCCCTGATCAGAATAACAATTAATGCAAGTGGTACATAATCCATGGGGTTGAGGGCACTCCTGAAGCAACTACCAAACTAGGGGAGAAAAAGACTTGGTCATTTTTCCTCTCCCCAGTCCTGAAATTGAAGGTCCCACTGTCCACATCAGTGATGAGCCTGTGAGAGTCCTTATCTCAGAAGATAGAATATGATTTCTAACAATCAGAGTCAACTGGATCGCTAAATTTTCAGGGGGTTTGCCTTTTTTCTGTAAATAGCACCCCTTATGGAAGTCTCAAGAAATTCTCCCTTATTTTACGGGTTTTCCTTTCCTCTAAATAATTCTAAAAATCCTCTCTTTGCCTCTTCCTTTGCTTTTACTCCAGCTAGAGGAAAGGATTTCCTAGTTTCATAGTAAGAGCTATGAAAGGCCCACTAGTGATGGGCCTTTTCCTTCCTGATTCTCTGTGCTGGGGAAGCCTCCCCCATCTTTGGTATTCAGAGCCCATGGAAAAGGTGGGTGTTGGGTCCAGGGGCTCCCTGGGCTCTCTCCTGGTACTTCCCCTTAGGAATGTGCATGGGGACCTACCTAGTCTTATTCACAGAAAAGTCACTGTGCATGAATGCTCTGCTCTAGTTGGCAATGGCTCCAGGCATGGTCTAACAGGGGCCAGTCCCTTTCCCAATCCCACCCAAATATAGAAGACAAGAACTGGGAGAACTAGGGAGTCATCCAAGCGCATTTTAATCACTTTTAACCAAATCAATCTCAAGTCTCTCCTTCATATCTACAAGTGGAAAGGAGGGAGAGAGAGGAAGGAATATAAAAGGGAGGAAGAAAAGGAGGAAAGGAAGGAGCAGCAGCAACAGCAGCTGGGTGTCATAGCATATGAACTGGAGTCCAGAAGTTCTGAGTTTGAATGCTGACTCAAATTCTGACAAATTTTGTGACCCTGGGCAAGTCATTTAACCTGTCCATTTAGGTCCCTTCATCCGTAAAACTGGAATAGTAATAGTATCTACCTTACAGGATTATTTGAGCATCAAATGAGATAAAACATAAAGCTTTTTGCAAATCTTAAAATGTTATATAAATGTGAACTGCTGCTGCTGATACTATTCTATTACTACTGTTACTGTTACTACTCCTACTACTACTACTAACACTACTACCATTACCAGCTCTTTTACTATTACTACTAGTACTGCTATTACTAGTACTGTTGCTACTATTATTATTAGCACTATTACTTCTACTACTAGTAGTAACACGACTGCAGTTGTAGTACTAGCACAACAATCACTACTATTACTACTTTACTAGTAGCTCTAGTACTACTACTACTATTACTACTGGCAGTAGTACTACTGCAAAGGATAATAGTACTATTGCTACTACGGCTATTACTACTACCATTATAATTGCTACTACTGGTAGTAATACTACTACTATTACTACTACTATTACTAGTACTTCATTACTACTAGTACAAGTGCTACCACCACTACTATTACTAATGCTGCTGCTGCTGGTGCAACTACCACAACTGTGGCCGCTACTGCTGCTGCTACTTCTACTACTACTTCTACTACTAGGCATGAGCAACTAGTTCTATAGGTATGTTTCCCCTTGCAGCTCAATCTTTCCTTAAGTCTATACATAAACCAAGAGCTGAAGATTTCTAGATGGTCACCAGGAAAATAGCATCATCCCCTAGCTATCATAGGGCCCCCTGGCCCTATGCCAGGACAGGAATGATGCTGTGTGTGGTGACTAGCTCCCCTTTGATGTGGTCTAGTCACAGCCTCATTTGGGGGCTTCCAGGTTGCTCTTATTCTAAGGGTACTCTTCACAGCCTGGCCCCTGCCTGGTTTTAGATTCTACACTTCATGAACTTTATGCCATTCTAGGCACTTGATGATTCAGCCATCTTGGTCTACGAGTCCTTCCTCACACACAATACTCCATTTCCCATCTCCATGCCTTTGCCCTGGCTGTATTCTTTGCCTGGAATAATGCTCTCCCTCCTCAGCCTCTTAGAATCTCTAGAATCCTTCAAGATTCAGCTCACACATCACCTTCTGTAGGAGGTCTTTCTCTGTCCCCAGCATGGAGCACAATACTTGGCACAAAGTAATCTTAATTGTTGGAATAATTGGAAAGACACCAACCCAAAACAGATCAGAAGACACTCCCTCACCTATCTGTTCAGAGACCAATCTAACTGGAATGGGAGGAGAACTTGTAAACAGGCTCTATCTGGTCACAGATCCTGCCTGCCTTTTATGACAAACTGTAACAGGACTATGGGTTACAAAGTCAAGACAAGTGGTCTTGTCTTTCTAACACATAAATACAATTACTTTTCTGTGGTCAGGACTTGGGCATGTTTTCTGTCCCTATCAGTCTTTTTTCTAAGACAGTCACAACTCTCCTCTGAATCACTTTTCTAATCAGATACAGGAAACTATAGACAGTTTGTTTTAGTTTAAAAAAACAGTAGAAAGATAAATGAAGTTCAATTTGTCAGTTCTTCCATAAGAATGTGTTATATTACTCCAAAGCAATAATAACTTCGTTATTATGAGGTCACTGTAAAATTGAATATATGATTAAGGGTCATTGATACAGACCCTGGGGGAAAATAACCTAAAATTGAATTAATTTTAAAGCCTCAACTCTTAGACACAATTGATTTGCAATAAAGACTTGTTCTGAGGAATTCAAAGAAAGCTTTTTTTTTTCTTTTTCAGCCAAATTCTATAGGACCTACTTTGCAGGTAACTGATGGTACTTGGGCTCTGGACCTTTGAGATGGTCCTAAGCACAGAGAAGGTGGGTTCTTTCCAGGAGGGGCTGCTCTGCTCCCAAAGAGAGGATGTTGCCATCAGAAGAGACTGGAGTTCGTTGCCAAGGAGAAGCTCTTCCACCCCCTGTGGGTCTTTGTAGATGTTAAGCATCATCTGAAAAGACAAATCCAGTTGTCTTCTGATTAGAGAAAGTGCATCCTACAAAAATCACAGGACCAATCTGACCAGATAGAATACAGCACAGAGCTATGCATATATTTGGTATGGATCTTTGATTTCATCTCTATACAGAGCTCCTAGTGAGGCAGTGGTTCTCAACTTGTGGGTCGCGACTCCTTTGGGGGTCAAACAACACTTTCACAGGGGTCTCCTAAGACCATCAGAAAACACATATTTCCGACGGTCTTAGGAACTGAGACACCGCTCCTCTATTCATCTCCAGGCATGTCAATCCACATTCAGATACGCCCACATACCAGTATTAAAAGGTCATGGCATTAGGAAGGTTGAGAACCATTGTAGTAAGGAAACCTCTCCCAGATCTCCTGAAGCAAGTTCACGGGGAAAGGGACCAACCTAAGTCTTCCTAATTCTAAATCCATTGTGTAGCTGCCTCCCACAAAGCATATTTGTTGTTATTCAGGCATTTTCAGCCTTTCCCAACTCTTCAGGACCCCATTTGGAGTTTTCTTGGCAGAGATACTAGAGTGGTTTGCCATTTCTTTCTCTGGCTCATCTTATAGATGAAGAAACTAAGGCAAACAGGGTTAAGTGACTTGCCCAAAGTCACACAGTAATAAGTATCTGACGCCAGATTTGATCTCAGGAAGATGAGTTTTCCTGACTCCAGGACCAGCACTGTGCCACCTAGCTGCCCCACAATGCATATAGGAAAGATTTGTTGAATTGAATTAGCAAGAGGAACTGGTGTGATTTACAAACACTTAGAAGTACAGAGATCATGCCTGTTTAAGCCCTGACTCAGAAACAGAAGAGCCTTGGTCCAACGTCTTGCCTTGAATATGTACTAGCATGGGACCTTGGGCCATTTTGTTTCTCTGAGGCTGAATTTTTCTCATATGTAATGAGAATTCCAGTGTTTATTTTTTATGGATAGATAGATAGATATGGATATATAGATATATATTTATGAGCTTAGTAAATGCTAGTTGACTACTGATCTCTATTATTTACTACCTACTAGAAGAATTATATGTCGGTTTAAAAAAATGAATACGTAACAGGCACAAGGTGTCTAGTGACTTTTATTAACCATGCCTTAAAGTCCAGGAGCAGCAGAAGGAAGAGGGTAGTAGGGGTGGATGCTGCGTCAGAAAGAGGAAGAGGCCGTGAAAGTGACAGGATCACAGATCTGGAGCCGGAGAAGACAAAAGCAACATTCTGAGAGGCCGTCTAATACAAGGGCTGTGGAGGTTAAATAACTAACCCTGGGTCACATTGGTAAGAAGAGTCAAAGGCAGGATCTGAACTCAGATCCTCTAACACAATGGTTCTCAACCTGTGGGTCACGACCCCTTTGGGGGTTGAATGACCCTTTCACAGGAGTCACCTAAGACTATCAAAAAACACCTATTTCCAATGGTCTTAGGAACCGAGACACCGCTCCTCTATCAGTCTCCAGGCGGGTCCGTCCACGTGCAGATACGCCGACAAATGAGTATTAAAGGGTCGCGGCATTAGGAAGGTTGAGAATCACTACTCTAACACCTATACTGGTGGTCTCGTCCTTATTCCATGCTGAATCACTGGGGTGTGAGTGACAATAAGTAACTGACAATGATGCCAAGGTTTGACAGAGAGAGCAATATAGCTAGAAGGGACTGGGTGAAGTAAGATGGGTCAAGAAAACAGGGATCAGTTTACCCACAAGCAAAAGGTAATTTTTGTAGATGTGAGACAATGGAAATGTTTTAATTTTTTAAAATGTGGAAGGCCAAGTGGCAGGAATGGGGATGAGAAGGGGGGAATATTGAGGAATTCAGAGACTTAGTTCCCCAAGAACTCAATCTTGCTTTTAGTTAGAAGTGGTACTCCGTTCTACCACAACTCACCTGCACAAACATTTTCTGAACCTGAGAGTCACCCTCAGACAGCTCCTCTTTATCCGATGGAAAAGCAAAAAAGATGTAAAGACATTGCAGTAGCAGGCCTGGGAGACCGGATTCAATGATCTTGCTGAGTGTCTCCTGAAAGGAAAAAACGAAAATCGGATATTTTGTGACATTCTTCCACAAGAGCTTTTTTCTCTGTTGTTTCAGTAAATGAATCCTTTATCCCCACTGTCCTATCAGTAGTCAGAAGCAGCAGCAGAAGCAGCAAACACCTTGTTCTCACTCCCACTTTGCAGGTAAGAAATTTACATTTCTGCTTTAGAAATGTAGAGATGACAATGGGGGGGTGAAATAAGGTGAAACTTTGTTCTAGTAACATGCCAAAATCCAAAGTCACTCATTGCTTCACTGTCCCTTCAACAGGTCCCAATTTCTCTCCCTCTTCTACTTTTTAAAGTTCTCATTCTATTCTTTTTCTTCTTGTTCCTTGGGTGTCATTCAATTGAAAATTATACAGCTCTGAACTGCTCTATTTATATATATTTCCCAGGGGAATATTATTGGCATTCTTATCCCCCATTCATTTCCTCTCCACACACACCCCCCAAAAAAACTTTTCATAAGCTAAGTCTCTTACTCCAAGAATCCTTATTGCTGTTATTACTAAAGGAAGTATAGATAGAAGGTTAACTGAGTGTCAGAAAGACCTGTATTCAAATCATGACTCAGATGCTCACTAGCTTCTTTACTCTAGGTACGTTTAGTTTCTCTAGACCTTGGTTTATGCACCTATAAAATGGGAATAGCACTATTTATAGAGCATACCTTACAAGGTTGTTGTCAATATCAAATTAAATAATGTACATAAAGTACTTTGGGAATCTTAAAGTGTCATATAAATATTTTGTTTTGGGTGGTATTTCTCTGCAAATTATAATCTTAGAAAATTGCCCAGGGTGCTGAAAAGCCAAATGACTTATCCAGGACCATAGAACATGTTAGTAGAAGTAGAATTTGAATCCAAATCTCTCTAATTTTTAGGAAGCTCTGTATTAACTTGATATGGTGCTTTGCTAAAATTTATGATTATGATTATTATTGCCAAGAGTTGGGAGCAAGAATTGCCAGGTTCGGTCTTCTCCCTTAGGCCCACAACATCCCTTTATTTTCAAAATTAGACTCTGTTGCTTTATGCATGGCTATTCCTCTCATTGCATACGTAAAAAGTTAATTGATAATAAATAACTGAAGGAAACCAGATCCTCAAACTTACAACTATATCGCCATTTCAGACCAAAGTGACAATGATGATGATGATGATGATGATGATGATGATGATGATGACAATGACGATAACTAAAACAGAAGTCTACATAATGGAAGGATGTAGCAGCACCTACACTGGCACACCCAGGATGGCTGCTAGCACAGGTTCTTAGATCTGCTTTGCTAGGAAAGATAGCTGTTCAAGGGGCAACAGCCTTTTTAAAATTACATTCATTAGTTCAGGGGAAAAATCAGTACCCCTAACTTCAGAGAAAATCCAAACCAAGAAAATAGAGAAAATACAAGCAGAGAAATAAAGACCAATAGACAGGGCTTCTAACCATTTGATAAATTAGCACAGATCAACAGACAGATGCAACTGTCTGACCAATGCAATGCATACATAGGTACCAGAGAGAGAAGCACCAACATCTGGACTTTTCAAAGCTGAGGGGCTCCTTAACAGCTACCCAGAGTCTCATCTGATCAAATCACAAGAACATTCTTCCAGTAAGTGAGCCACAAAGCAAAATGCTAACCTCAGAGTGTATCTACTCTTTGTAGAGCCAGAAGGCATTACAACCCTCCTGACTCAGTGCCTAATTAGAAATTAACAAAAGGTGTGAAAGCCTTCCTACAAGTAAGCCTCCCCTAAGTAGATTTCTCTTAATAGACTCCACCTGAGGCCTATTAATGGTTGGAGGAAGACTTATATCTCATTAATATTAAAAAGGTCTAGCCAATGGGGGCCCAGTCCTTAAAAACATGCTTGAATTCCTCCTTCAGGTTGGGATATATGGAGTACACAAATATTCCCCATCTAGTTCCAAACTAATATGAAAAATTTTGGAAGTCTTTTTCCACATATGAGGGACTATGGAGCTGGCACTCTATGATTATGAATCTTTTGATTTGTTTTGGAACCAGAAGAACCAATGACTCCAAAGGTACTGAACCAGAACTGAATGTATACATAAAGAGATGACACACCAATCTCTCCTTTTTTCTTTCCTGACAGATTGATGCAAGAACTCCTGTGAGATGCCAGGTTAGGGGAGAGTGACTACCCTATCTCAACCTACCACTATGTGTGTGAGCACCTGGTACCTTACCTTTATACTTCATATATATTTATAAATATATT
>JAQQSV010023319.1:0-10398 GCA_028646515.1 Pseudochirops corinnae
GATTTCAGCAGCAAGTAGCCATGGAAGAAGAAACCTTCGCCCCTTAACCCAAGATTGTGGGACCCCATTTGTTCGGGGAGGGAATGATGGGGAGCTTGTGCTAAAATACTGTTTTCTGTGTTTATTGTGTGTTATTTTTGTTTTTGTTGTAAAATTCTGTTGGCTATTAACCTATGGAATGAAATGTATCGTTAATGTATTTTTGCTAAGTAAGGGACATGAAAGATCTTGGGGCCGAATGTAACGATACTAGGATTTGAAGATCTTCCACGCCCCTTGAGCTTGCTGACGTAGCAGGAAGGGGTGGAGCAAGAGAACGCCAGAACCAAGCTAGTCTCCGTGCGGTGCGGACTGGGAGTGGCGTCAGAGGCAGTGGCTGCGGCTGCAAACTCTTTTTGCTTGGAGCGGGCCAGAATCTCTGCTAAGGAGTCCTGCTGAAGACTGCCTGGAGCAGGAACTGCCAGGGGCCGTAGCTGCTGGGACCAAGCTGCCTGGACGCTGAGCAGTTGCATGTGTGAGGAGAGGAGGATCTTTGCCTGAGGCAGCCTGTCCTGTTAGAAGGCTTGAGGATGTGGGTGTTTATTACTTTGACCACATGTGCCAACTTCATCACTACTGGGTTGGCTTTGACTTTCTGGTTTTGGGACTCAGTCTTCTGGTATTTAAATGAATGCACTACCTATATTTCTTATGTAGAGAGCCTGTTCCATTTTGTGATTAATAACTATATCAGCATATTTATAGTTACTGTAGGCATTGTGAATACTGCATTGCTGATACAGCTGCTAGCACAGGTTTTTAGATCTGCTTTACTAGGAAAGATAGCTGTTTAAGGGGTCAATAATCATTTTATTACACTAACAAATTCAGGGGAAAAGTCAGCACCCTCAACTTCAGAGAAAATACAAGAAGAGAAATAAAGACCAACAGATAGGACTTCTGTTTGAGAAATTAGCACAGATCAACAGAAAGATGCAACTGTCTGACCAAGGTAATACATAAATAGTTACCAGAGAGAGAAGCACCAACATCTGGGTTTTTTAAAGGAGGGGGAGGGGGCAGCCTCTTTAACGGCTACTCAGAGTCTCATCTGGTCAGATCACAAGAACATTCTTTCAATGAGTAAGCCCCAAAGCAAAATGCTAACCTAAGAGTATATGTACCCTTTTTAGAGCCAGAGGGAATCACAACCTTTGTGACTCAGTGCCTAAATGGAAATTAACAAAAGGTGTGAAAGCCTTCCTACAAGCAAGCCTCCCCTAAGCAAGCTTGCCTTAATGGGCTTTACATAAAGCCTATTAATGGGCAAGAAAGAGCTTATATCCCATTAACATTATACACTCTGACTTCCATCACAGCTTAGAGACTCTTCTGACTCCTATCCCAGTTCAGGGACCTGCCCCCCTCATAGCAGCTCAATTGACTCTCAACCCAGTTCAGTGACCACTTGTGGTTCCTGCAGAGACCCTCCCCCTTTGATCCTGTTAATTCCTCTCATTTCAGACCAGGTTCCCAAATAAAGATATTGGAACCAAAAAAAAAGAAAGATGGTATAAAAATGCAGGGAAACTTAAAGTATATTCAGGTCTCAGAAAATTATTGGCTCTGTAATCTTGAACAAGTTTTCTTTTTTGTTTCTTGATCTATAAAGAGGAAAATGAAAATGGTGCCCAATTCCCAGGGTTGCTGTGAGGGTCAAACTGGTATAATGATTGTGAAATGCTTAGCATATTTCTTAGTGACTGGAATATGGCAAGCACTATATAAATGCTGACTTTTGTTAATATTATTTATTTAGATATAATTACTCTATATCTGATAGCTGCATACTAGATTTTAGATGTGATTATTATAAAATATAAAAGATAATAAGATCAATGATTTCTATACAGAATAATATAGAAATGCATTCAGCTGAATTGATGCCATCTGAATGGTAATGTTTTGTTTTGTGTTTTAAATACATGGTCTTGTGTATATATATATATATATATATATATATATATTTTTTTTTTTTTTGCAGGGGAGAGGGCATGGCAATTGGGGTTAAGTGAGTTGCCCAAGGTCACAAAGCTAGTAAGTGTGTCAAGTATCTTAGGTCAGATTTGAACTCAGGTCCTCCTGCCTCCAAGGCCATGCTCTATTCATGGTGCCACCTAGCCACCCCTATTATTGTATTTCTGAATGGTTTATATTGTGCAATTTGGGAAATTTCATTGTCTTATCATTAATGCTATTAAGTAAAAGCATCTTTATATTGGAATGCTGCTAGGTTATGAATTTAACTTTTGAAAGACTATGATAAAAATTGATATTTGAAAACTGCTAAGTATTTATTTTTTCTGATTCTTGCACACCTTTTTTTTTAAATTAACTTTTACTTATTTTCAGTTTACATCATTCGTTTCCACAGGATTTTGAGTTATGAAATTTCTCCCCATCTTTCCACTACCCACCACCCTAAAACAGAGATCCCACTGCATACCCCCTCCCCCCGTTTGCTCTCTCCTATAACCTCCCCCATGACCCCTCTGACTTTCTGGTAGGGCAAGATGGATCTCCCTACCCCAGTGCCTGTATATCTTATTTCCAAGTTGCATGTAAATAACAATAAAAAAACAACAATAATAATAATAATATCATTTTTTTAAACATTTGATTTTAAAATTTTAAATTCCAGATTCTTTCCCTTCCTCCCTCATCACCCACACCCACTGGGAAGACAAGTAATTCAATATAGGCCGTTATATGCGTAGTTACACAAAACATATCCACAATGGATATATTGTGAAAGACTGACTATATTTCCCTCCATCCTATCCCACCCCTCACTTGTTCTGTTCTCTTCTTTGTCCCTATCCCTTTACAAATGCATGTCCCTCTAACTACCCTTTCCCCCAACCTGCCCTCCTCTCCATCATCCCCCTTCTCATTCCCTTCCTCCCTACTCTCCTGTAAGGCAAGACACCAAGCCATATTCAATGACAGTAAGGTTGACTCATTCCCCTTTGCCTTCCTGTTCTTCCCCTCCATTGTAAGAGTTATCCCTTGCCTCTTCTAAATGAGATAATTAAATGCCATTCTGTCTCTCCCTGTCTCCTCTCATTATATTCCTCTCTCACCTCTCAATTTCACCTTTTAAATATCATCCTTTTCTATTCAATTGATCCCATGCCCTCTGTCTATCTATACCTGTACCCATATATACACATGCTCACATATGTATTCATATGCATATATACCCTCCTACATAGGCATGTGTGTATATATACATATATATACATTTATATTTCCTTTACCTATCCTCATACTGAAAAAAGTTTCATAAGTTATAATTATCATTTTTCCATGTAGGCATGTACATAGTTTAACTTTGATAAGTTCCTTATGATTTCTTTACCCTGTTTACCTTCTCATACTTCTTGTATTTGAATGTCAAATTTTCTATTCAGCTCTGTTTTTTTCATCAAGAATTCTAGAAAGTCCTCCACCTCATTGAATGACCATTATACTGAGTTTTGCTGGGTAGGTGATTTTTGGTTCTAATCCTAGCTCCTTTGATCTCTGGAATATCATATTCCAGGCCCTGTGATCCCTTAATGTAGAAGCTGCCAGATGCTGTGTTATCCTGATTGTGTTTCCACAATATTCAAATTGTTTCTTCTTGGCAGCTTGTAATATTTTCTTCTTGATCTGGGAATTCTGGAACCTGGCTATAACGTTTCTAGGAGTTTTCTTTTTTGGGTCTTTTTCAAGAGGTGATTGGTGAATTCTTTCCATTTCTATTTTGCCCTCTGGTTCTAAAATATCAGGGCAATTTTCCTTGAGATTTTCTTGAAGTATGATTTCTAGATTCTTTTTTTGATCATGGCTTTGAGGTAGTCCTATAATTTTTAAATTGTCTCTCCTGGATCTATTTTCCATGTCAGTAGTTTTTTCAATGAGATATTTCACATTGTCTTCTATTCTTTCATTTGTTTGGATCTGTTTAATAGTATTTTGATTTCTCATAAAGTCATTAGCTTCCATTTTCTCTGCTCTAATTCTGAAGGAATTATTCTCTTCAGTGAGCTTTTGAAATTCTTTTTCCATCTGGCAAATTCAGCTTTTTAAGGCATTCTTCTCCTCTTTGGCTTTTTGGGCCTCTTTTGCCATTTAAGTTAGTATGGTTTTTGAGGTGTTATTTTCTTCAGTCAGGTTGTTGACTCTTTTCAGGATTTTCTTGCATTATTCTCATTTCTCTTCCCAATTTTTCCTCCACTTTTCTTATTTGATTTTCAAAATCCTTCTTGAATTCCTCCATGGCCTGAAACCAAGTTTATAATTTTCTTGGAAGCTTTTGGTGTAGGACTTCTGACTGTGTTGTCTTTCTTCTGTTCCATGCTTTGATCATTTTTGTCCCCCAAAAAAGAATCTAAAGTTTGATGGCTATACTTGCTTTGCTTCCTTTGCTTGCTCATGTTGCCAGTCAATTAGTTGACTTTTGAGCTCTTTGCCACAGCAGAACTCTGCTTCCAGACTGGAGAGCTTTGCCCCAAATCCCGGGGGTTTTTGCAACTGCCAGAGTTATTAGGAGGGTGTTGTCTCTACAACCCCTACCAGCTTTGGCTCACTGGTCACACACCTCAGGACCACCGTCCAAGACTACAATCTCAGTCCACACAGGTTAAGGCAAGAGTGCTTAGCCTCTGAATAGTCACTTGTCTCACCTATATTGTCACTTGGCAGGCTGGGAGCTCTGAAGCAGCCACACGGAGGCAGCTGCAGGGCTGCTGCTTCCAGCACTTCTGGCTCTGGGGGCAGAGGGCCAGACCTGCTTCTCCATCACCCCCAAATCCAGCCAAGTTCCATTGACCTTTTACTTTGTCTTAGGCATTTATGGGTTGATAATTCTGGAAACCACCATAGTTGCTGTTGATCTACTCTCCCAGACTGCTAAGTATTTAGTGAGGCATATTTTGTTTTAAAACATATAATAACAATAATAAATTTACTAAAATAAAGGATGAGTTTTCATTTGAAAATTTTTAGCTATCACATAAAATTATGAAAATGTATAAAATGGTTTAAAGACATCTTCAATACATCAATATGATGTTCTTGCTGTATGTCTGAAACCCCAGAATGTGGTTAGTTTAATTTATAAGTAAAGTATAAATGAAATGTAATTGTTACAGAAACATGAGAAATTAACATTTAAGACTGAAGCTGTGGTTAGTGAAATTTTGCTATTTGAAGTAAAAACTCTTGGGACTATAATTTATTATTGTTATGAGTTTTGATTATAGGGATGGCTGTCTGAATTGCCATGAAGCCAATAGTAAAAAACGGTATATGCTGCAGTCTTAGAATTACTAAAAGTAGATGTCTGTACCTAGGAAAAGTTTGGGGGATGACTTTGGCGTGGTCTAAAATAGAATCCTCTTGACTCGGTTTCCCCATTGTGCTAGGAAGAGGATATTTCTCCACCTAGTTAATCTGAGCCTTGTTCTTGATACCCTGTGACTACATGATTGCTTGTCAGATATGACTTGTACTTGGAATCAAAAAAGTCAAGGGGATTTTCCTCCTGTTATGATATATGTCAGGTCAGTCTGTGCCCTCGAGGGAACAAGTCTTGACATCGTTTCAACAATGTACCTTCTTTTCCTATCACAGCAAATTTCTATAATTATGGGAGCTGAGTAGTAGAAGGCTTTTAAGTATGATACTAAATCTAATAGATTGATAATGGAACATCTCTAAATTATTATAATAGACTCCAAATATGAAAAATCTTACAATTTTAACCTGCATTTGTGATCAAATTATAATATAGTGATGATATTTTCAAAAAGTGGGAAATAATATGACAAAGATGTAATGTAAAAGTTTTCTAATTAAATGGAATAGTAAATTTTGAAAAATCACAGAATCAGATATTTTGCTCTAAGAACTATTTACATATATTATTGACTTTCAAATGTTATCTAGTATAGAAATTCAGTCTTTGAGTGTGTTTTAGTAAAAAGTTCTCAAAATCAGATTATGGAATTACATGTAAAATTGCATTGATAATTGTAGAGAAAATATCATTAAAAGACCAAAGAATTCATTTTACAAGTCAGACCCTCATGATTTTTTTAAGATTCTTACATCAGGTATAGGGCTTAGGTAAAGATAAAAACAGCAAGTAGCAGATAAAAACTGAAATTCCTTGAAGTTTCAGGATTGAGGAACCGAATTGAAGAGATTGTATTAAATTGTATTAAGTCTCATTACCACTACATTTTAGCAGAATTACCGAGGAACCTTTACAAGTAACTTGGAACCAGAGAAGCATCGTTCCCTTCAGAACTTCCCTGAGAGGTTATTCCAGAATGTCCAAGAGAAGATATCCAAGAGCCAAACAACTACAAGGGACATCTGGAACTCAAAATTTGATTATTAAATTGACATTAGGAGTAGGTTACTAGGATACAAGGATACTTGATGTTAGTTAATATTAATGATCGTCAGTGAATTGCTTTGGCGTTTTGTTTCAAGGTGTTCAAATTTAAGTTTTCCTGGTAACCTTAGTGACACGTAAATTTCTTTAATCACAATTAGTCCATTGAGCCTTCTAAGTAGGTTGATCTGTGACCTGATTTGTGTAATTCTGATTACAAATATATTTAAAGTGATGCATGGATGCATTGGGCTCCCCACATAAATCAAAAGGGGAGCCTGAGGGAAGCAGAGCAGTAAATGGTGAATTGTGGGAATTGAGTGAACCACACTCTCTCCATCTTGTGACTCAATTCTGAATCTAGCTCAGTTCCTTTCCTATTAAAGTATGGGTCTGATCCAACTCCTTCCTTGTGAGAAAACATTATTCAACTGTGGGAATTGGAAGAAAACCTTACTGTATTGTTTGAATCTAGTTCTGTGTGGCTGAGAAGTTGGATTACCTCTACTTGCTTAACATGACCTAGGTTATGCTAACCAGAAACCCAGTCAGATCCTAAGATTGATGCAAGGCATTTCCTCACAATTTTACATCTCAAGCAACTCAAATATCTTATTTGAAAACCGTCCTTGATAATGATCAATCAGTTATTGTTTCCACGTTCCTTTTGATTGCTCACACATTCTTGGGGGGTAGCGATACATATTTTTTTCTGATTTTAAAGAATTGTACCTGTTCACTGTCCTCCTCCTATTTGGAAAGTCTCTAATCTGTCATCCAATTAGAAATCAGATTACTTAATGTATTGTTTCCTTTTAATTAAATGATTGTTTTTTAATGTATAAAAGTTGATCTCCCCATGTATTTGGGGTCAAGCCCTAAGCTGAGGAAGGAGCCTGGTCCCAATTTGTTAAGAAATTGGCATGCATTGCTTAAAAAATTAATATGTTCAGAAGCTGGAACCTTTGTTTCCTCAGTAATTTCATCTTTCCCCCTTTCTTTCTTCCCAGGCCCCTGATAATTAGATTTGTCGGTGGAATGATCAAGTGGAGATTCCCTCAAAGGTAGGCTGGATAGAAGGGCCATCAGGGGTCCAGCATCAAGCTCCTCACTTGATGGCTTGTGAGAGATTTAGAAAGAGAACCTAAAAGAAGCTGTGACTATCCCCTCATCGACCCCTACCTGCTTTTTGGTCCCTTAATTCCTCCTGCTAGCAGAATGTCTTTCTACATTTTCACTTTCTCTGCAAAAATTGCTTTTGGCCTTTTATCTGGTATACAACAAAACACTATATTAAAAAGGGGATGTTACATTAAAACCACTATAAAAATATTTGGGATTCTATCTTCCAAGAAAACAAAAGAAATATATCAATAAAAGTACAAACAAAGGTTTATAGAAATAAAGAATACCTAAATAATTAGGAAATTCATGCCTAGAATGAATTAATTGGACGAAAATAACTCTATTATCTAAATTCATTTATTTATTCAATGCCACACCAATTAAAGTATCAAAGGCTTACTCTGTATGACTAGAAAAACAATAATAAAAATCATTTATAGGAGGAAAAGAGGTCAAGAATCTCAAAAGAAATAATGAAAAGAAGTAGAAATGATGGGGGCCCAGCAATGTCAGATCCCAAACTATAAAACAAAGTAGTAATTATTTAAAAAAAAAAATTTGATACTGGTTTGAAAAATAGTCTAATCAGTGGAACAGATTGGGTGCTCAATATATGGAAGCAAATTTATATAGTATTAAATAAATGCAAAGGCTGTGATACTGGGATAAGGACTCACTATTTGACAAAAACTGCTAGAAAATAATAAGTAGTATGAAAGACACTCTATTTTGCCTATGATTAAACATGCTTTCTATTACCAAGAGGTGACTGAACAAATACTTTGTATATAGCCACGGAGGGAATTTCTTTTGCTTAACTATGAATATACTTTTTTTTTTCCTTCATTTTCCCTCCCTCCTCCCAGACGTGACAGAGAGTATGAGGGGGAAAAAGTGGTTTCTGTTATTATTATGTCTTAAACAAAGAAGTAGTGGGTGGTTTGTTAAATGTTGCAGGTACTTTCTGATAGATTACTATATTATTAATTACATTTAGCTGTTTTACTTTGTTATAAAAGTTCTCTCCCTAAAATGGGAATAATCTATAATTGTTTATAATATAAAAACAAAATACATCAAAGTAATCCTTTTAAAAAATGTCAGAAATGAATGAATTAAACAACAGTGTATAATAAACCCAAGATCTTGAATTACTTGGGGAGGTACTTATTTGACAGGGTCTATTGACACAACTGGAAAAGGGGTGTGGTGAATATTATGCTTAATCAATACATTATTAAGTATTCATTAGGCGTTTATGATGTACCGGCTACTGTGCTCAGCATTGGACATAAAAAGAGAAATGTGAAACAGCCTTTGCCCTCAAAGAGCTATTAATCTAGCAGAGAGAGACTTACCCATTCTCTCACTCATTCAATCAATAAATATTTATTGAAACTTACTATGTGTGAGTCACCATGTGGGTGGTATAAATTCACTTTTAGTCCCAAACCATTCAGATTTACTATGCACAAATGCCATAATCATCAGATGATTTCTCTTTCTTATTATCCTGTGCTTTGAATTCAGTCTAAACCTAGGGGTTATATTCTTCCTTATTTCATGTATCCCACCCCCCCCCAAATGGAATAACCATTTTGTGGCACTGGTGAGACTAATATACATCTAGAGATAAAAGGCTATGATTTTTTGCTGGGGGATGAAGAATATAGGCCACATGTCTTTTTAGTTGTCTCTAAACAGCTTGGCCCTTCTTATTTTCACTGAGCAAATTGCTTGCTCTAATTTTTCTCAGTTCTTTTTCTATTTGATGAAATAAAACTTTTGGAATATTTGCTAAAAATAAAAACTAACATGGATTCCTCTCTGTATGTTAGAGGATAGTTCAATGGAGGAATTCACAGGACAAAACAGTGGAGTCATTCCAAAGGTAGTTGAAAGAGAAGACCTAATTTTAACCTGGGCGTTGACTATCCTTCTATGGGTAATCCAGCTTAAAGGAAGTCCCTTATAGACACTGGCTTAGAGAGTTGACTTAGAAAAGCTATAAGGGTGAAAGATTTACTAGCACCAGCATCCCATAATGGAAAATGAAGGTCACTGAAAGGACCTGTTGACAAATCTTAGTCTTCCCCTTCAACGAGGAAACTTATTAATCACATTGTCACTAATGGTCATTGGATAGCATATTAGGTTTCTCTGAAAATAATTGGATAATTGATAACTAATGGGAGCAAAATCTAACAAGGACCATCAGAGGGATGATGACAAAGGAAGAGCACTTGAGAAACTATGCCTGGCAAAGGGTATTGAGAGTGTGCTGGCAGGCAACAGTCTCAGCAAAGAGTAATTCAATGAAATAATTAAAAGATATTGGTAACTATACCTTTGGAGGAAATAGTTGCTCCTATATGCATCTGCCTTGATCATATACTGTCTCCTATATTTATGTCACATGAGTGATTCCTATGTCTATCCATTCTTCCCACAGAAAAGAGTATATTTGTGGGAAAAGGTGCTCCATGTTTATGAGGTAGGGGAAATGGAAAATATTTTCTTGTTATTGTATTACCATATTGTTATTTATTATTTATATTAATTTATTATATTTTATGTATTATATAAATTACTATATTTATATTGAAAATATCATTATTTTTTACTATATTATTAAATGCCTTTGCTTTGAATGAAATGTGTCTTTTGACTAGTAAAAGTATTCACAATACTGGGAGCTTCATGGAGAGAATTCTGACCCACAAAGAACTGAGGTAGTTTTCCATGGGTAAGGAAGTTTCCAGTCCTCTGTTAGTTAAAGAACAGTGAAACAGTAAAAGGATAAGAGAGGAGATTCCCACTCAACTAGAGGTCAGGCTAGATGATCT
>JAQQSV010023320.1:0-10398 GCA_028646515.1 Pseudochirops corinnae
ACAGAAGAGTAAACTGAGTCAAACTGGGTGAAGTGACTTGCCCAGGGTCACACAGCTAGTAAGTGTCTAAGGCCAGATTTGAACTCAGGAAGTTGAGTCTTCTTGACTCCAGGTCCAGCACTCCATGTACATGGTACCACCTAGCTGTCTTTGAAATCATTAGCATCCTTCAAGGCTCAGCTCAAGCATTACTCTCTATCTACACACACACACACACACACACACACACACACACACACACATTGTATATATGTATGTGGTTTCCTCCAATAGAATGTAAGCTCCTTGGGAAGAGGGACAATTTCATTTTTGTCTTTGTGGTTCCAGTACTTAACACAGTACCTGGTATACAATAAATATTTTTTGATTGACTGACTGATTTACATGGTTCTTAGCTCTAGCTTCAGAACTATGAAGTATGAATTCTGCAGCTTCTAAAATAAATAAGAGAAAATTTAAAGAATTAAACAACAGAGCACAAAGTATAGTAGGGTCTTATAAAGGTATGAAGGATGTGTATGTGTATATATATGTATGATTACAGATATCTACGTATATGTAAGTGCATATATGTCTATATATGCGAATGTGTGCATATCTGTGTGTGTATGGGTATCTGCGCTTAATTATAGCCTCTTGGGGGAGGAGACAGGAAGGGGGAAAAGAAGAAAAAAGTAAAAAGTGCACAGCAGAGAATAAAATAAAACCCACAAGGAAGTAAAGAAAAGACAGACAGCACTGAACACAGTGTGTTGCATTTATTAGATAGGTTTTCTTGAAATGGACATTTCTTGCTTTATATTTTGAATCCTCTCATGTTCTGCTGTGCACATGGCAATTTTTTTTCTTTTCTTATTTTGTAAGTTTAAAATTTAAAAATTTACCAAAAAAAAAAAAAAAAGGAAAAAATAGGGGCAGCTAGGTGGCACAGTGAACAGGGCACCAGTCTTGGAATCAGGAGGACCTGAGCTCAAATCCAGCCTCAGGTACTTAAGACTTACTAGCTGTGTGACCTTGGGCAAGTCACTTAATCCCAATTGCCTTGCCTTCCCCTCCCTCCCCACCGCACCCCTCAAATGTATGAAAAAACACAGGGAAAAGATAGAAAATCTAGTAAAAAAAAAAAAGTCTCCATTGCCTTCATGTGCAGTTTTTATTTTGAATTGATAGAAATGTGGATTGGTGAATTTTTACTATCTCCTTACTTTACATTAAGGGCTGTTTTGAGGACCCCAGGGGGTTATATAAGAAAAGTACTTTGCAAATGATAAAGCACTATATAAAACCTATATGATGTACATATAAATGCACTACATAATAAGGGTAGCTAGGTGGTACAGTGGATAAAGTGCTGGGCCTGGATTCAGGAAGACTCATCATACTGAGTTCAAATCTGGCTTCAGACACTTACTAGTTGTGTGACCCTGGACAAGTCACTTAACCCTGTTTGCCTCAGTTTTCTCATCTGTAAAATGAACTGGAGAGGGAACTGGCAAACTGTTCCAGTATCTTTGCCAAGAAAACACCAAATGGGATCCCAAAGAGTCAGACACAACTAAAGCAACTCAACAACAATGTATAAATGCCAACTGGTTATAGCGATATAGTATAATACATAATGACGAAGCTTTCTTCCAGTTCTTAAACTATCTGAGTCATTGGTAATTAGGAATAGGGCGTGAAAATATGCTAGCGGATTTCTTGCTCTATGGCCAAAAGTGTTGCTGTTGTTGTTGTTGTTAAACCTTAGAGGCAGTATGGTATTGGGAAAAAGTGTTGGGTTTGCTTAAAGTCAGGAAGATTTGGGTATAAGTGCCATCTCTGGCATTTACCGTAATAAGTGTGATGTAAGGAAGCATCCTTAACAATTTAAGTTGTACAAAATAGAATGAACTGTGTCAAGAAGCCATAGCTTCCCCCTTCCTTCCTCCCAACCCAAATGACCGGTGGTCACATATGTTGTAAAGGGATTTCTTGTTCATGGATGGGTTGGACCACCTTTCTAATCATGGGGTTTTGTGATCTACCTGTGAATCATGAGAAACATTATTTCAAGATATTCAATTCTTTCAATGGCAGGCACTACTATCTGCCTTATAAGGTAGACAGTGAAAAAAGGACAGGGACAAGAGATGAAGTGTCCTGTGTGCGGAACAGGAAAAAGGCAAGTTTGGCTGGATCACAGAGTGTCTGTCCATTGAGGCTCAAAAGCTAGGTTGGGGCCAGCTTGGATAGGACTTTAAAAGCTTGAGTTTATCTTTGATCCTAGAAGTAGCAGGAAGCCATTGGAGTTGACTGGGTAGAAGAATCAAATGGTTAACCCATATTTGAGGAAAATTTAGCCACAGTGTGGAGAAGGGGCTAGAGTCAGGAGAGACACAAGGCAGGGGGACCAATTAGGAGACCACTGCAATCATCTAGGAGTGAGGTAGCAATGGCCTAAACTAAGGTGGCATCTGCGTACGTGGAGAGAGGGTATCCCGTGTGGGAGGTGTTGTGAAGGTAAAAATGGCAAGATTTGGCAGCTACTCAGATATTTGGCAGCTACTCAGATATTTGGGAAAACAGGGTAGTCTAAGATGATGCTAAGGTTACCATCCTGGGAGATTGGATGGATGAGTGAAAATTTTACAGAAATATAGAATCTACAGAAGTTTGGAAGAGGGAGAAAGATAATGAGTTCCATTTTGTAGACATGTTGACTTCAAGATGTTTTGGGGATACATACTCTGAAATGCCCAATAGGTAATTAGTGACAAGCGACTGGAGCTCGGGGGAGAGACTGGGATTAAATACAGACACCTGGAAGTCTTCTTCATAGAGATGACAGTTGAACCCAAGGGAAATAATGAGGTTACTAACATTAAGCTTTCATGCTCTAGGACAAAATTCATAAAAATATCTCCAGTCTCAGTCTCCGAAGGTCAAGCTACATAAAGCCCCCAAGCCATATTCGGCTAGCCGGTCTTACACTGGTGCTAAGTTGGTGTTTAAAGCACAAACATAGTAACAACAATAATAACCGATTTCTATGGCACTTTTACCAGGACCTTTCCCCTCAGTCACCCGGTAGAGGAGGAAGATTATAACTCTGGTGCAGCTAAGAAGAGCATGTCTATTCACTGGGTTTTTCAGCATTTATGACATCCTTTGAAATGCTTTCCTGGGGTTTTATTCACAATTCTTCACGGTAAACCCAAATTCTCCCTACTCCCTTGCCATCTCCTCATGATATTTCCTCTGCTTGGATGGCCAATACCACTTCCTCCCCACTAGAATCTGGGACTCCTTCCCTGGGTTCCCTGACTCCAATAAGGGTGCTTTTGTCTTATCTTGCCAAGTCCCAGGCCTCCAAGTCACGGACATCAGAATAACCCCTCCCAGGATTCTTTTCTGCACTTCCTCACCCCTTTATGTGTTTGTCTTCCTTGATTAGAATAGAAGCTTCTTGAGGGCAAGGATTCTCTTGCTTACTTGTAATTTTATCCCCAGAGCTTAGCACAATGTCTGGTTCATTTTTGTTGCTGATCAGTTGTTCCGTTGTGTCCGATGCTCCATGACTCTGGGGACCCTTCTATACACTGAGGTTTTCTTGGCAAAGATACTGGAATGGTGTGTCATTTCCTTCTCCAGTGGGTTAAGGCAAATAGAGGTTATAAGTGACTTGCCCACAGTCAATTGCCTGTCTGCAATCACATTTGAACTCAGGTCTTTCTGACTCCAGGCCAACCATTATATCCACTGAGCCACTTAGTTGCTTGGTTCATGGTAAGAATTTAATAAATGCTTTCTCTGTCTCTGTTTCAGTCTTTGCGTCTGTCTGTCTCTGTCCCTCTCTTTTTCTGTGTCTCTTTGTCCCTGTCTCTGTATTTGCATCTGTCTGTCCCTTTGTCCATCTCTTTCTTTCTCTGTGTCTCTTTCTGTTTCTGTCTCTTTGTCCCTCTCTGTCTCTGTTTCTCTATTTCTATCTGTGTATGTGTGTCTCCCTCCCTGTGTGTCTCTGTCCCTGGCGCTCACTCTCTCTCCTTCCCTTCTTCCCTCCTTCCCTCCCTCCCTCTCTCTTTCTTTCTCTCTCTCTCTCTCTCAACAGTGGGTTAGCCACACTAGCCTCTTCCCCAAGCAAATATCTTCAAAATACTTTCCTAGACTCCTGAAAAGTACCACCCTCATTCCTTAGAAGGATGTTTCATTATCTTCCCCTTAGGGCTCAGGAAATCTGGTTTCTCCACAGCTCACAGGCTGAACACAAGGTCCTAGGAGCCAACATCCCCCTCCACAAGTGTCCTACGAACCAAGGGGAGCCCAGGCCCAGAGCTGCCCTGGAAGCTGCTGCTACCACCTGTTTGATGTCCTCTCTCTTGGGCAGCTCAGTTCAAAGCAGACTTTGTGCTATAGCAAAGAAGGCCTGGTGCTCTGTAACCTTAGCTTAGGAAACTAGAGGCCCAGCATTCATTATGGATGGACATGCCTGGTGTTTTTTAAACAAACCCTCAGCCTACATTACATTTCACTGGAGGCCCATTTCAGCTTCGCTCACCTCCTGTTTGACTGCAGCGTAGAAAACTGCCTTGTTCCTGTCACTGGAGAGAGGCTATGGATGTATGAGAAACGGGGTCTTGATTTCCTACTAGGCCACAAGCTGCAGGCAAGCCTTTCCTCTGAGGGGACACTATGGAGCCCATCTTAATTCCAAAGTTCCTGTTCTCATTTCCCTTTCCCTATCCACCCATCCTAGGGTCTCACAGTCCTCACCCTCCCTCAGATCAAAAAGGTAATGGCTCTCCAGGGAGCTCATTGTGCGATCAGGGAGAAGCAGGGTTGCTGCAGGTTCATGCTGGCTAAGTGCAAATTGGTTCTGCCTGCTTCGAAGTCACACACTGATTAAGAACCAGCAGCTAGCCTACAGAACCCAGCAGGACTGGAAGGCAAGGGCATGGTCCTTGCCCTCAAGGAGGATGTGGTTAAAGGGGATAGGAGAGAAAAGGAGAGACAGAGAAGACAGACAGAGACAGATGGAGAGAGAGAAAGACAGAGAAACAGAGATACAGAGAAGGAGAGAGAGGAGGAGGAGAGGAGAGAAAGAGACAGAGATATGAGAGAGCTAGAGGGACGGAGAGAGAGAGAGGGTGGGGGAAGAATGAGCTAGAGACACAGAGAGGAGGAGGAGAAGAAAGAGACAGAGATATGAGAGAGAGCTAGAGGGACACACAGACACACAGACAGAGTGAGAGAGAGAGAGGAGAGACAGAAAGAGAAACACAAGAGAGACACACACAAAGACAGAGATAGAGATACAAGAGAGAAAAAGAAAGAGGGACAGAGACAGAGAAAGAGATAGAGACAGAGATAGAGACCTTTTTCCTTCCCTGTTTCCTTTCCTTTTTCCTTCCTTCCTTTTTTCCTTCCTTCCTTTCTTCCTTCCTTCCTTTCTTTCTTTCTTTCTTTCTTTTTTTCTTTCTTTCTTTCTTTCTTTCTTTCTTTCTTTCTTTCTTTCTTTATTTCTTTCTTTCTTTCTTTCTTTCTTTCTTTCTCAGGACTTATGATTTCATTAGGATAGGGAATTCCTGATAAGGGACTTCCTCTTCACTAGGGGTCATTATCTTCTCTGCAACTTAAAGCTTTGTAGAGTGACCTACAGTTCTGATAGGTTAAGTGACTTGCGCAGGGTCACACAACCAGTACGTGTCAGAGATGGGACTTAAACCCAGGCCTTTCTGAAGCCTGCTTTCTGTCAGCTAAAATAGACTGCCTCTCTAACCTCCCTCATTATAGGCTTTATCCTTTTCAGAAGTAATCGTATTCTCTCAGCTGTACTACAAAAATGTGTTAAGGTAAGTTACCAGGGGAAAGGCATTGGTCTGTCACTATCCCCACTCCCCATTAGGGAAGTCACTTTGGAATGTTCAAAAGTGACTTCTGCTTTCCTATTGCCTTAAAATTAAAAGACAATGTTCTGCATAGAAGACAGCTTCACCCATGAAACCAGTGGTCCTCAAGGGGCAACTTGTACCATTTTTTCCCTCTTTTCCTATCATTCTCTTCATCTCAAATCCCCTTGACATCATACCCAACTCTTGCCTCCTTTCCCCAGTCCTTGATGGAGGGGTGGCCCTATTCCTTGCAAAGGCACACCCTTCCACTTGTGCCTTTGATACCCTCCTGTCTCCTCCAGAAGATCATATTCACAGGAATTCCATAGCACCTGATGATCATAAATCACTTTTCACATTTTATCATGTGATTCTTACAACAACCCAAAAAGTATATTTTTGGTTGTTCTACATTTTTTCATTGTTGTTTAGGACCAATGATTCCATTGGTGTAGAGAACCCCCTCTCCCAGCACAGAACTAGACCTTCTCTGCCACTTAGTCTTGGAATCCTCTGGGTCACTGTAAAGTTCACCAGCTTGCCCAGATACATCCACACAGACAGTATATTGCAGGAAAAACTTGAACCTTGCTATTCATTACATTGAACTAGTTTTATAACTCTGCTTTCTAGATGAATTCACCAAAGTTCAGAAAAGTTGTAACTTCTTCAAGCTCACAAAGCTACCAGGGAAACCCAGTTGGATGGGGACAAAGACTTGAACCTAGCTCTTCTGACTCCAAGTTCTGGGGTCCTTCTATTGTACTATGCTCTTAGAGCACAGAAAGCATTCCTCTTAGAGTGTACCATGAGCTATTTATGAAATACAATGCAAATTATGATGAAAGGTCAATAATCACTCAGAAACCTAGGAAAAGTATTTTCTTTTGTCTATTACTCACATACTCCACATGACACAGTGGACAGAAAATTGAACCTGTAGTTACAAAGATGAGTTCAAATTCCATCTCAGGCACTAGCTAGGACCCTAGGCAATTCACTTAACCTCTGTCTGCCTCACCTTCCCCATCAGCAAAATGGAAAAATAATAGTTCATACCTCTTAGGGTTGTTTTAAGGATCAAATGAGAGATATAAAATGCTTTGCAAATCCTAAAGCCTATTAATTTTATTATTACTATTTATATTAATAATTACTTTAAATTATTACATAGGACTATTAATAAAATCCTGTTATTATTAGAAAGACCTCAATCCAAAATTTTAAAATATCCAAGTTTTGCTAACAATACTAATATGGCTGTGTAACCTCTAGGGAGACCTATTTTTGTTTTTGTTTTCAACTTTCCAAAGGCAATCATAACAGCTCACGAAAGGGGCACGTGCAGAAAACTTGTCATGTTAAGTAACAGAATCATAGACTTACAGAATCATAGAAATGGAGAGCTGAAAGGTATTCTTAAAATGTTGTTCTGCCTCCTAACATGCTTCACTTGAGTCATTTGAATCATATCTTAAAAGAAATTTTTTTTAAGGACCTCCAGGAAATATGGTACCACCACAATGCCCTCAGGAAACCAGCTTTAGCACTTAGCCACTCTATCCAGATCTTCACATCTAACTCAAATCCTTTCTGCTGCAGATCAGTGTGGAAGCTTCCACTCCTTAACCAGCAGCCTGAACACCGTGTTCCTGGAGGGAGGAAACAACATGAATTTTTGAAGTTTGGCCAGCCTAGTAAGAGAGCTGCATTTCTTTAACACCGCATGAAAAAAGCCTTCTCCTTGTTGACACAAAGAACAGCTATTAATTCCCATGTGTCTAAGGCTGAATCTATGCTGGGCACCTATCCCATTTTCTTCACTGTTTGATCTTTTTTTTTTCCTTCCTCCTTAAGAAAAAGAAAACACATTGTACTTACAGGGTATCTATATTAACCAAAGAGATTTGGTGTGTGATTCAAGTTCACGACAGCCAGTCATTCAAAGATTTGGACCTGGTTTCCATTTCAGCAGGCCAAACCTGGCTCTGAATCCATTCCTTATGAGGACATATGAAACAATGCCCACAAGATTGACAGCCCACTCTGGCTGGCCCAAGCAGAGCTGTATCTAAAGTAGGCACAGACTGACAGATATCACTCTTATCAACACATTCTGGGTAATACCACCTCCCACTGTCGCCCAGGCATGGTAAGTGGATTTGCCGGGCTTACTACAGGATTCATTTTTAATGGGGCTTGCTTCCAGAAGCAAATGGAATTGACAGTGTTGCTCAAGAGATTACCTGGATCATATATACTTAAAATAACCCAGTAGGACCACAACATCCCTGGGAACTTTCTGTAGACAGGGTGGCTTCTCCACTGAGGCTGATTCTTAAAGCCAAAATTACAAAAAGAGGAAAGGAAAGGATCATGGATCAGGTAAATTATGAGGTGTTGGGTTCAACCAAGCCCCTCAATATCAGGACTGTTTTGGATTGTGAGAGGGGCTTAGAAAACTACAGGTGTAATGCTTTGATAATTTAAATGTGGATTAGAATGGGAGACCATGGTACTAAGACCTGTGATATTTTTACATTTTTCAATTCCATTTATTTGTGTCCCCATTTCTTTTTCATACAACCTCATAAAAGGGAAGATAGAGATGAGGAGAGAGGGAGACAAACAGAAAGACAAAGAGAAAAACAGAGACAGACAAAGACACAGAAAGAGAGAGAGAGAAAGAGAGAGAGAGGAGAGAGAGAGAGAGAGAGAGAGGAGAGAGAGAGAGAGAGAGAGAGAGAGAGACAGAGACAGAGACAGAGAGAGAGAGAAGCTATTCCATTAGCACCTCTGAGTCTTCTAAATCTGCAGGCTAAAGAAACACCCAACCCACATCCATCTGCATGTTCGGTCCCAGTTGGCTCCATGTCCCAGAAAAGGGTATGGAACATTCAGCCCAGTGCTGATATCCCATATGGGAATTTTCTTGCATCCAGTTGGTCAGTCAATTAGTCAACAATCATTTTATTTAGTGCCAGGCACTGTGTTAAGTGATGCTGATACAAAGAAAGGCAAAACCAGTCCCTGCCCTCAAGGAGCTTACATTCTAATGCAGGAAAGAACATGTAAATAACTAGGCATATACAAGATCTGTGCAGAGTAGATGGAAGGTAATCTGAGAGTAAAAGTCAGCAGCGTCTGGGGGAACCAGCTTCTCCTCCCACACTTTCTTAGTTAAAGCTTTCATTTTTTCTAACATTTTGTTGTTGTTTAAGTTGTGTCCAGCTCTTCCTGACCCCATTTGGGGTTTTCTTGGCAGAGATACTGGAGTGGTTTGCCATTTCATTCTCTAGCTCATTTTACAGATGAGGAAACTGAGACAAACAGGGTTGAGTGACTTGCTCAAGGTCATACAGCTAGTAAGTAGAGCTAGAGGTCAGATTTGAACTCAGGTCTTCCTGAATCCAGGCTTGGCGCTCCATCTGCTGCATCAACTAGCTGCCCTTGTGTCCTAGAAGCAGCCTAATTAGCCTTCCTGCCTCAAGGATATTTCTTCTCCAATATCTATCCTCCCAATTGTCGTCCAAACAATCTTCCCAAAGCATTGCTGCTTTTTATGACTACTACCTTATTCAAAAACCTTTCATGGCTCCCTATTGCCCACTGAATAAAATATAAACTTATGAGCTAGGCATTCAGTGTCATTTACATCTCTCCAGGCCACAGATTCAGAATCATCTCATGGTATTTCTTTTCAAATATATGACATCCAGGCAAACAGCACTGTTCTTCATCCCTTCTTCTCATCTTCCTCTCTCCCATCTCTATGGTTGTGCTCATGCTGTCCTTTCCATGACTGGCCGAAATGGCCCCTTTCCTTTTTCCTGTGTTGAAAGTCCTCCCTCAATGCCCAAATCAGACGGCCTTCTCCACTATCCACCTCTACCTCCACGGGGAAAGTGGTCTCTTCCTCTTCAAATTGTTCGTCCTCGCCTAACATTAATAAGTGCTCTCTGCACTCAGCCCACCCTCTCTTTTCTCACATTTGGACCTGTCCTGCCTTTCCCTGCTGCCCCCTGTTAAATTGTAGGTTCCTGGGGGGCAGAGCCCATATTCCATCTTTAGATCTTCAGTGTCTCACATAGTAGCTGGCGCACATTAAGGCTTAATAAACATCTGTGGAATTGAACTGAGATGAAGTGGGAATGTTTCTTACTCTGGAATCATGAGTAGTCTGTGTCTATCATTCAACATGAGTAGGCTGTGGTCTCCAAGGTCTGGATTCTTGAAAATGTGCTAGATACATAACCTTTATCAAACTGCTTAATGTCTTGGAAGAGGGGGGGTTAGGGAGGAAGATAAATCGGAACTCAAAATCTTTTTTAAAAATGTTAAAATTTATCTTTGCATGTAACTGAAAAAAAAATCAAATACTAATTTTTTTAAAAAGCAAGCCATAATAGAAACTTCAAATGCTGTATTTTAAAAATATATGTACTGTCATTTAATTAAAAAAATATCTGGGGAAAAAAAAAGAAAATTTGCCTAGTCTGTCCAGAGAGTCTGGCTTTGGGTATCTCAT
>JAQQSV010023321.1:0-10397 GCA_028646515.1 Pseudochirops corinnae
TGGCAAAATAGCTAATTCATTAAGTATTATTAAGTATATTATTAAGTATTTATCTTTTCACACCTTTAAAATGGAAAATGTGCTCTTCATCAAATGAAAAAAACAATTAGAGAAACAAGTATTCAGATTGACCAACTAAGGTCAAGTGTTACAGTTGTACATTGTACTCACAAATTAGGCTTCAGGGCAAAATTGAAAAGGGAATTTTACAGTCATTCTGTGACTTTAGTCAACTAAATAAAAGTGTTAATTTGTGTCTTTAATTTTATCTTATTTAGCCTTAATTTTAAAAAACAAATGCTAGAAAGATAAACTGAAATAGAAATATATGTATATATACATATGTGTAATATATACATATATGTAAGTATATGCATATATATGTACACACATATACTCACATATGTATGTACATATGTACTTGACATACTGAGAAAACAAAATCACCTTTCAAATTTAAAAGTAACCACCTAAAATCTATCATTCATCTATAGTTGTTATTAATCATTAGTTTATTTTAATGGAGACTATCTTCCAGATGTGGTGATGCTGGGGTTTAAGGATGCTCAGGACCCTAAAATACCAACATGTGAAGTCCTTCCTGAATGAAATTGACCCGTCTTCTTTCAGTCAAAGTAAAACGAAGTTTATTAAAGATTTGCCAGACTGGGTAGACTCTTAAGGAGCCTAAGCATTCGTAATGCTTGTACTGAAAAGCAGGCCAGATTGCATCTCAGATGGATTGAATCTCAGCTACATTGAATCTGAGCACCTTCATGGAGGCAAGACAGATCTTAAAACAGAAAGACTGTTGGAGGGATGTAGGGGTGGCCAATGAGTCTAGGGCAGTGGTTCTCAAGCTTCCTAATGCCATGACCCTTTAATCCAGTTCCTCATGTTGTGGTGACCGCCAACCATAAAATTATTTTCATTGCTACTTCATAACTGTAATTTTGTTACTGTTGTAAATCATAATGTAAATATCTGATATGCAGGAAGTATTTTCATTGTTACAAATTGAACATAACCCACAGGTTGAGAACTGCTGGTCTAGGATGACTAGAGCAGGGGTTAAGGGAGGGTCTTGAGGAGGAGTCTAAGGATTATCTTGATGGGACTAGGGTGACTAGAGGTCAGATTCCAGGAACCAAGACAATGGGATTTTGATAGGATCTAAGGTAGATAACAGCCAGAGGCAATAGGAGGTAACAGGCAAAGGAAGGCTAGGCTAGGTTAAGGTTAACAGATTTGGGCATGAAAAAGCCAGATTAGTGAGAAAATTCAATGATAATTGAAGGCAGGGGTTTCCCAGGGCCTATGGATAATTGAGACTCAAATTCTTTTGGGATAAAGGGAAAAGGTCTTGGCTTGGGCCCATTATATCAGTGAGACACACTTATAATACTTTGCTACTGGGATACTCAGGAATTCTGAGGTACGGTAAGCTAAACCACATATCCACAGTAAAGTTTGCCTTTAATGTGATGAGTATTCAGGAGCAGGAGGCCTCTGGGCTGCCAAAGGAGGGTCAAACTGACTGAGGTCTGAAATGGAGCAGGACAAAGCTTTGGTACCAAACAGAGTTGAACTGAGCCTGTAAATAACTCCTATGTTTCAAGTTTTAGCAGGAAAGAACCTAATCTTAATCAATCAATTGATAGATTAATTGATTAGTTAATGAAATTTTAAAATAAAAAATTAGAATTTGTTACAATTTTTATTAAGGGAGAGAAATCTAGGAAGATGGTGAAGCATGTCAGAAAACTCCAGGCACTCCAAATTTCTTCCACCAAAAAGACATTGTATCGGAGATATCAGAAGAAAAAAACAAAAGTAAGGGTAAAGCACTTGTACTCCTAAGACAACTTGAGAGGACTTCAGAAAAAAATAAACCTCCAGGTATGGAGGTTTGGCCTAAATTAAGTACAAATATTTCCAGGTAGTCTCCACTGAATGAACAAACAACAAGCCCTGGGGGGCATCTGGGTCTGGAAGCTGCCTCAGCCCCAGGCACTTTAACCTCAAGGACAGTGATGGGATCAAACAGCTGAGTAGGGGAAAATTGAAGTATGGTGTCCTGAGACACCAGGAACAATTGTGCTGACCAGATGTGATCCCCAGCTGTTGCTGTAGGCAAAAAGAAGTGAGCACATGCCCAGTGAGTGTGGTGACAAAGTGGCAGGGACCATGGTGACTGTGGTCATTTGCAGGAGAGTAGAGTCCCTCATTTTAGTTCCAGGATAAAGGGGAGTACTGAAGTCTGCAGCTGTGGGAGGGACCTCAAAGAGCAATTTGTGAGACAGCATGGCTGGGAGCCCTAGCAATGGCTTAGAGGCAGAGATGAGTGTCTGAGTTTGGGCCCTTGACAGAGCTCAAAAAATAGCAATAAGAAGGACCTGAGGCCTGAGGCATCATTCCCTACCCTTCAGGGTTAGACCTTACTTATAATAATAAGCTGGTAAAATAAAAATAACAAAAAGTGAGTAAGCAAAGGAGAAAGAACCCAATCACAGCCAGTCACTATGGAATAGAGAAGATCTGGGTTCATATTTGAAAATAAAGAAGCCACTTCTTTTTCAAAGAGAAAAATCAAATGGTCACAAGCCCAAAAAGAGTTCTTGGAAGAGCTTTAAAAAGGACTTAAAAATCAAGTAAGAGAGATTGAGGAAAAAAAAAAAACTTAGGAAAAAAAATAAGAGCAATCCAAGAAAATAAAGGAAAATATGAAAAAAAAAAAATGAACCAACTGGAAAAAGAGACCCCAAAACTTGAGGAAGAAAATAACTCCTTGAAAACTAAATTTGGGCAATATAATGTTGTAAGACATTATAAAAATTAAAAGAATGAAAAAATAGAAGAGAATGTGAAACATTTCATTAGGAAAACAACTGATCTAGAGAACTGATTGAGGAGAGAGTATAAGAGTTGCTGGGCTACTTTAAAATTAAGATAAAAATAGAATCTGTATACAATATTGCAAGAAATTATTATGGAAAATTGTCCTGACATTCTAGAAAAAGAAGTTAAAGCAGAGGTAGGAAAAAAAAATTCACATATCATAAGATAAGATAAAGATAGAAAAAAATAACAATTATAAAGGACTCAAAAATGTCAAACTGTTTTTTTCTTATATTTGAAAATGCCATCAGCACTTTTTAAGATTGTCAGTATGATCAGTAGAATAGAGTAGATATACAATATACAGTAGTGAAGGATTATAGTAACCTTCTGCTTGACAAATATAAAGATTTAACTTTTGGCATATATAATAGTAATGTAATTTGTATTAGCAAAGCTAACAGGTACTTAGCACTTAGTAATTAATCAAGCCTCTGTTAAAGAAACAGAAGGTATGAACCCCTGCTGCTGACATAACAAGAAGGATATGAAGCAGGAAATGGCTGAAACAGAAAGCAGCTAATGCCATGTGTGTATATGAGCAGAAGCCCTTGCTGGGTCAGACAGATCTTCTTGGAGCCAGGTTCTGGAAGCTGAGGAAGAGAGGCCCAGGCTGGAGAGATTGATTTTTATTTTGAGAACCTAGATGAAATGATTTTCATTCTGGGAACCAGCTGAAACTTCTGCTGAGTCCCTGCTGAGAAGCTGCTGATTCCAAGAGCCAGCAGTAGCTGCTGAGGATTTCAGAGGACCAGCTGGAGCTGCCAAAGCCTCAGGAAGCATGACTGTGATGCTGGTATTTTGCATGAACCTGTTTGTGGCTTTGTTGAGCCTTGACTTCCCAGGAACAGAAACTGGGAAGGATTTAAGGGGGAGTGGACGTTGTGAGCTTCATCATGGAACAAGAACTACAAAGAGAACTGAACATGGACTGGGGAGCTGTTTACCTTTGAACCCAGGTGGCAGTTTGGTGAATCCAGGTCAGATCTGGAACCATGAAAGGGGATCCAGGGAATCTGAGAACTTGACCCAAGTCAAGATGAAAATACCTTGCTGTGAATACTGAGTGGTGACTGACCCTGATGCAAGGTTTTGCTTTGGGACTTACTTTGGGAAGAGTTATGTGATTTGATCAGATGAGACTCTGGGCTGCCACTGGGTCCCCCCAGCTTTGAAAACCCAGATGTTGGTGCTGCCCTCTCTGGTGACTAAATAGATATAGATATAAGAGTCACCCAGTTGGAAGCCCTGTCTGCTGAATTGTGTTATTTTCTGTTGGGTTATGACTGATGGAATTATAATTTATTTGTGATTGTACTTTGTTATTGAATTAAAGACTCTGTGATTGACTAAATGAATGTACTACCCAGGGGTGGAGCATTTTGACTTTTGTATTGTGTGCCCCTTAAGAAGGCAATCCTCCTTAAGGATGACTGAATGATTGACTTACTAAATGATTGTTCTTTGTTCATAACTATGTGACCAATGTGGTGAAAACTGTGTGGTCATTTTCTGTGATAAGTTGTTGTGAATGCTATATTTTGATTATCTGTGATAAGTTGTAACACTGTGAATGCTATACCTTGATTTACTGTGAATGTTTTTCTCTGATTTGTTATTGAATAAATAAAGTGTTTACTATACTATGTAATAAGAATCTTGAAAGCTGTTCATGGCAGCAGTCCTCTGGAAATGAATTCATTATTTGATAAACGTTGTTGGGAAAGCTAGAAAGCAGTCTGGCAGAAATTAGACAGAGACCAATATCTTAAACCATGTACTAAGATAAAGTCAAAATGGTTATATGACCAAAATGTAATGGGAGATATCACACAAAAATTAGAAGAATATGGAACATATTATCTATCAGACTCTTGAATAGAACAGCTTATGAATAAACAAGAGAAAGAGAGCATTGTGTGGTATAATTTGGAGAATTTCAATTATATTAAATTAAAACATTCTTGTACAAAGAAAACCAATATAGATAAGATTAGAAGGAAATTGAGAGGAAATTATATAAACAGTCTCTCAGATAGAGGTCACATTTTTCAAATATATGAAGATCTTTGTCAAATTTATAAGAATATAAGTCATTCTCCAACTGATAAATGGTAAAAGGATATAAATAGGCAATTTCAATGAAGAAATCAAAGTTATTTGCAGTCGTATAAAATACTCTTATTATTGAACAGAGAAATGCAAATTAAAACAGTTTTCAGATATCATCTTATACCTATCAGATTGGCTAAAATGATAGCTGCCCTTTAATTGGGAAATGGCTAAGTAAGTTGTGGTATATGATTGTGATGGAAAACTACTACGCTATAAGAGATGATGAGTTGGTCCATTTCACAAAAGCATGAAAAGACTTGGACCTAAAAAGGAAGACACCATCTACCTCCAGAGAAAGAATTGACAAATAGAAATACACACAGACACACAGACACACACACACAGAGTATGATCTTATAAATGTGTGCATATACATATACATATGTGCATATATATACATAATACAGACATAATATGTGTGTGTATATCTGTGTGTGTGTGTGTGTGTGTGTGTGTGTGTGTGTGTGTGTGTGTAGATTTCTTTAGGGCTGGATGGAGAGAGAGAGAGAAAAAATAAAAATAAAAAATGCATATCGGAGAACAAAAGAAAACTTAGAAGAACAAAAAAATGAATAGCTTGGAAAACAATGTATAGTATTTATTACATACTGTTTTTTTTTTAAAGTAAACAGTTTTAAATGGAAAATTATGGCTTTATATTGAATCCTGTCCTTATGTTCTACTGTATAAAAGAATTTACAAAATATGATTTTCATTAAACATGAAGCATAATCTACTCTCTACCTAATTAAGCTAGTTTTATTTCTTAAACTCATAAAGTTACATAGACATAAAAAGGGAAGCAAATTGGAACATCAAAACAATAATGCTATACAAATATATTTTGTAAGAAAACTGATAAACTTTTAAGGGAACTACAATTGGTTCAAGATGAAGCTAGAAATCTTCAGGTAAAATGTCAAAAGGTTCAAGTACCACTTGCTATGATATTCTGTTTCTTCAAAATCTGCTAGATGATATCAAAGAGGAAGTAACTACTAAACAAACCTAAGGAAGTAAAAAGTGAGCTAACCCCTTCTACAGAATAATTTACAGCAAGCTCAAAGATCTTGTCCTTGATGTCAATTCTGTTGGAATGCTCCAAGTACTTAAAATGTCACAAGAGGTTACAAATAAGACTTCTGGTATTGGAAAAACTGGTGGCAAAGGAGAGAGTGTCACAACTAGAAGGAGAAATAAATATCTGTGGGAAGAAACAGAAAATTCTAGAAAAGGAAATGGGAATGAATGAAGCAAAAAAAAACCTCAGAATGAATATTATGGGAAAGAGCTAATGAGATTGCAAACTAGATTTGAAAGGGAAACACAACTAAATGACATTCACTCAGAGACTTTAGAAGAATTAGCTGGGAAGTACCATGTCACAATTGGTTATAGCAGAGATTGGATATTCCAAAAGGATAAAACATTGATTGGCAAAAGTTTCTTGCATCTATTGGCATTGGAGGTATGAGTTCCTCACTTTTCCTTTGTGGGATTTTGTACCTAAAACAAGAGGAAGCTAAATCACTTGATTTCAATCCTTAGCCCTCTACATCATGTATGTCTCAAGGATCATGTTCAATATATATAGATTTTTAAAGGAAAAGGTTAGGCTGTTTGGGGTAGACTCCTAAAAGAAGCTAGCCCAGTCCATGTGTAGAGCTTTAGGGTATAATGTTGTGACTACATAGGTCATCAAAAACAAAATAAAACAAAACAACACCTCTGGGTAAATATTAAAAAGTAAAGATATGAACACTCAAAGCCTTCAGAATGAGAACTATGAGAAGGTACAGGGAAAGGACTTATGATTTCACTGATACAGGGAATTTCTTGGATGAGAAACTTCCTTTAACCAGTGCAGACCATAACCTTTCCTGAAATTTAAAATTATGGAGAACTGCCTACCATCACAGCGAAAGCATAAATGGGTCAAATGGGACAAAGGTTTACTTTCTTTCATGATTTGCTCGTACTAAAAATTCATCACTACTGGCCAATCAATGAAAAGGTATTTATTAGGGGCAGCTAGGTGGCACAGTGCACCAGCCCTGGAGTCAGGAGGACCTGAGGTTCAAATCCAGCCTCAGACATTTAACACAAAAACTAGCCATGTGACCTTGGGCAAGTCACTTATCCCTAATTGCCCTACCTTCCCCTCTCCAAAAAAGAAAAAAAAAGTACTTATTAAGTGCTTACTGTATGGTAGACATAGCATCTTTGTAGTGTCATGGATGGTAAGAAGTAAAAAGAGTCCCTTGCCTCAAGAAGATTACATTTTATTATGGAGACAATCTGTATTTAAATGGGTATATATGAGATATCTATATGTAGTAGATCAAAGTTTACTTCAGAATGGAGATACAGCCTTCTCCAAAAGATGGAACTTGAATTGCGTCTTGAAGGAAGTCAAGAATTCTAAGACACTATGGGGAAGGGAGAGAATAGAGCCACTCGATTCTTAGCTTGGGTGGTTCCCCAAAATCAAATCCATTTCTTATAATACAATAATATTCCATCACAGTTGTATACAATGACTTGTTCTGCCATTCCCCAATCTATGGGTATTCCCTCTATTTCAATTCTTTGATGCCACAAAAGTGAGCTGCTATAAATGTTTTTGTACAAATAGGCAATAGGTAATTTTCTCATTTTTTTCTTTTGATTTCTTTGGGATACAGACTTAGTAGTGGTATTGCTAGGTCAAAGAGTACACATAGTTTTATATCCTTTTGGGCATAGTTCTAAACTAATCTCTAGAGGGGTTGGATCAGTTCACAACTCAGTCAACAATGCATTAGTATCCCAATCTTCCCACATCACATCTAACATTTATCACTTTTTTCCTGTCATATTAATCAATCTGATGTGTGTGTGAGGTAGTACCCAAGCATTGTTTTAATTTGCATTTCTCTAACCAATAATAGTTTAGAATATTTTTCCATATAACTACAGATAGCTTTGATTTCTTCTGAAAACTCCCAGTTCAGATATTTTTACCATTTATCAGTTGAGGAATGGCTTGCATTCTTATAAATTTGACTCAGTTTTCTTAAGAAATGAAGTCTTTATCAGAGCCACTTGCTTTAAAAACCAATGAGATAGTCCTGAGAATTTATCTAACACCAAAATTAGAGGTAAAATGCTTTTCCCCCTACACAGTGTAACAATTCCAACTGAGTGAGCCACATTAGATATTTGGACACAGGGTCAAAATGGGGGAATAGGAAGAAGTATGGAATGACAGAACTATTGAATTGGCCAGTGAAATATTACCATTGGATCAAAGTTGATATTTTTTTAGGGTCCAGTATGATATAAGCTCAACAACAAGGTAATATGCTACTTTGATTAATTAGAAGGTATTGAAGTTTCCATAATGCTTTGTGCTTCTAATAATCATGAGCAAAGTCATATTTGTTTTTTTTTAGTTTAAATTTTTTAAAAATTTTTTGTTTTTTGGAGGGCAATCAGGGTTAAGGGACTTGCGCAAAGCCACAAAGCTAATGTGTGTCAAGTATCTGAGGTCACATTTGAACTCAGGTCCTCCTGACTCCAGGGCCAGTGCTCTATTTACTGAGCCACCTACCTGCCCCTCAAAGTCATATTTGGTTGGCAACATTTTACTTATACGGTTTATGTTCATTTGAAATTCAGTAAAGAGTATCCATAATTCTAGTAACTAATTCCTATTTCAAAAAAAGTCAATATATAGTAAATTTGAGTTCTTACATTAAAATCATTTCAGAGTTGCTGAATTTGAGATTGCAATAGATTCTCAAAAGAGAACTCAGAAGAACTGAAAAGATAAAATATTCTTTGGATACACTATCAGAAAAATATAGTATTTGGGTTTGCAAATCCCTTGAGAATTCTCATAAATTACTTCTTTCATCAGGATATTGAGTCTATCGGATGCCAAAGTTTGGATGAGATATTCACTCTCAATAAGAGAATTGAAAAGAGAAGCCACTTATCTTAGAGGACAGAAACCCTCTTTTAAGATTGGATATTTATTACAATTCTAGATTTCTACTGCCAATTCAAATAATATCTGATGTGAATAAGATACAGTAGTGAATCTGAGAAAGTTCATGGCATTTACAATGCATTTTAGAAGAGAGCTGATCAAATCTTCAAAGAGTTTTCAGGATTAGAATTTGTTATCTGGATAAGCAAACGATTTACAGGAGAGTCTTTTTTAAATTTAAAAATGTCACTCAGAATAGACATACACTGTATGGAGTTACTCGTACCAAACAGATGTACCCCTTCACAAAATATTTTCTTGTAAAATTAAGGAAAACACTGTATAGAATTGCCTGTCCTAATGATCTCCTCTGATCTGACTTTCAGGCTTACACTGCTTCTCTCCATGGCCAGTTTTGTAGCTGATAACCTTCCAGGACCAAAGAGCTGTGGATCAACTGATATCACCAGCTAGTTTATAAATTTGTGTCTGATTCAAGAATCACAAAGTTTATGGGCATTAGAGCATCTCATTTTTCCTCAGTTCTTTTAGTGACCTTTTATTATTACTTGAGTTTCTAATGCAATTCCCCATTTCAGATTATTTTCTCTTACTCTATATATATTGTGTATTTACGTATTAGGTATCTATGAGTTGTCTTCTTCATTAGAATGTATGCTGCTCAAGACAAAGGACTGTATTTTTTGGCCTCTCTTTGTATCTTTTACAATTAACATAAAGCTTCATATATAGTAAGAGCTTAATAAATGCTTATTGCCCACCTGACTGATTAGTGTCACATTGAGTCTCTATAATAAACTCAGAGAAAAGAATAGAGATGAGAATAAGAATGGCTATTAGCATAGCAGATCTCCTCTCTTCTGCATGGCAGCTCAAGCACCATCTTCTCCATGCACTCTTTTTTGATTCCTCAAACTGCTGTTGCTCCTAAATTATCTTGTACTTAGTTATGTTATGTAACATATACATGATGTATGTATATATTTGTAGATATTAATTTTAAATTTATGCTATATATATCTTTATATAGGAACTTGTTTTCCCCATTAGAAAGTAAGCTCCTTGCAATTAAGGCTTGTTTTATTAGTTTTACTTGTATATCTATGCCTAGCATAATACCTAACCTAGGTGCTTAATAAGTGTTTGCTGGTTATGTGATTAACCAAAAAATTTCAATAGATGAAGAAAAGTGTTATAACCATCTCCATTATCATAATAAATAGGATGGTAAATTGGTACAAATAATTTTGGGATGAAATTGAAATTATGCAATATTTATAAGATTAAGTAGGTATTTTTCTAATAGTATTTTTTCTTCTTTGTATTTTTAAGCTACTAAAGATACACAGAATTGTAAAAGAGTTACACTTCTCAAATATTAAAAAAATTA
>JAQQSV010023322.1:0-10397 GCA_028646515.1 Pseudochirops corinnae
ATAAAAATAAATTTATTATTATTAAAACAATTAATTTTAAAAGTAAGTATTTAATAAATGCTTGTAGACTGACTGCCTGTAAGGTGAATTTTAGTGTAAGGTGGATTTGAGTGTATGTAAAGTGGATTTTTGTTATCATTTCTGAGTTCAGGATCCATAGCCATAACAATTTCTTGTTCCCAGGTATCAGATATGAGTTCCCGCAGTTATGTTTCAAAACATCTCCACCACACTTGGCACAGCATTATATAATGATAAATAATATAAATATCTACTGAGACTGTGCAGTGAGATACAGGGATGGAGGGATGTAAATTTGTGAGGCTATTGCTGGTAATATGCCACGTTTGTCTGTTGTCCCTATAAAATAGGTGGTCATTGGTCAGTGAATGGGGAACTCTTAGCGCTGAATGCACAAATGCTGTGTATGCACCAATCAGACCCCACTGAGTCTTAGGGGGAACCTTAGGGTTAAATACACAAGCTGGAATGCTGTGTGTGAAAGTGCAACAAGTATTTGAACAAGGTGATAGTATCAGCAGATGAGCCGATAAATGAATAGACTAGTACTGCCATACAGAATACTACTATGTACAAAATACACATATGTGTATTTTCATGTAAAATACATGCATAATATTAACATTTATAACAATACTAGCAATAATACACATAATACTAACTTCGTAGAGAGAATTCCTAACTTGTGTTATCATTTTGTCTCACTTTTAAATTGCTTTGCCCACTAACTTCTATGTTTCTTGAGCATGATTTTGATATATTACTATCTAGTCTTGTTTTGTGAACTACATAAAAGGACTTTGGCATTTCCTCATCAATTTATTCTCTTCAATTATATCAGGAGTTACAAATGGGGGCAGCTAGGTGGCTCAATGAATAGAGCAGCAGTCTTGGAGTCAGGAGGACTTGAGTTCAAATCCGACCTCAGACACTTAACACTTTTAGCTGTGTGACCTTGGGCAAGTCACTTAACCCCAATTGCCTTGCCTTCCCCCCTCAAGAAAAAAAAAAGCAATAAAAAGAGCTACAAATGAAGAAGGGCCTCTGTAGCCAATCATTCCCTTTTTCTCTCCTGACCTTTATCAAGGATAAACAGGAACTTGTTCTAGTTCTTCTTCAGCCCAGTCCCTGTTCCCTTTGAGACAACCTGTCCTCCTAGTTCCTCAAACTCAAACTCCCATGACATCTATCTTCAGTCTACCTCAGCCACATAAAGAAGAGCATTTAATTTCCTTCATTCAGATTCCTTTAAGTAAACTCTTAAAATATTAAATTACCAGACCACGTTGTATATGTACTTTGGAAGATAATATAATGTTGTATGTGTACTTTGGGAGATAATATAATTTTCAACTCTACAAACTTGCCTTCAAAGTCATTTGAGAAAGTCTGCTATGTTCAAAGGTTATAAAAAGTAGCTAAAGGTTTTGGTTCCCTTTTTCTCTAAAGTCTTACTTTTTAGGATTGTCTAGTGGTTTGAGTGCTTCAAGGAAGGAGATGTGGTTTGTTTAAACTTTCATAGGTGAAGAAATTGTATAGCAAAATTCAGAATGAAATGTGCATTTCTGGACCTGGAAAATGTGGTTATTTGTTTTGCTTGATTACACATACTTGTTACAAGGTTTTAATTTTTTTTTCCTCTTAAATTGAGTGGAAGGTAGAAGGGAGAGAAAATAAATAGTTGGTAATTGAAAAAAAATTAAAGCAATATAATGAAAAAAGTTACATAATATTACAGAGAATTCACAGTAAAGAGAATTTGAATTCAAAGAGATAAGGAAAATATTACATACAGAAATCTTTATAATTAAACTTGGCTTTAAATAAAGAGATATTTATCCTGGAAATGGAAGACTCAGGGAACATCATAGCTGTTTCCAAACACTTGAAGGGTTGCTGTGTGATTAGTCTTGTTTTGTTTCGGACCCAGAAAGCAGAATCAGGACTAATATGTGGAAGTTGCAAAAGAGCAAATTTAGATTCAATGTCAGGAAAAATGAAAACTGTCCAAAAGTGTGACAGTCTACCTCGAGAGGTGGTGAATTCCCTCTCTTTAGAGGTCTTCAATGACTACTTGTTGGGTAGATAAGAGTGGGGATTCCATTCTTATATGAGATGGGTGGGGAACCTGTAGTCTCAAGGCCACATGTAGCCCTCTAGGTCCTCAGGTGTGACCCTTTGATGAATCCAAATTTGACAGAACAAATCCCTTAAATATAAGGATTTGTTCTGTAAAACTTGGACTCAGTCAAAAGGTTGAACCCAAGGACCTAGAAGGCCATGTGGCCTTGATGCCACAGGTTACCCACCTGTTAGGCAATGTGGCCTAAGGTCTCTTTCATTTCTCAAATTCTGTGATTCTGTGAAAGCAAGCTTATTTCTGAGCAATTTTTCATCAAGTCTGATTTATACTACCTGTCAATTACTCTCAGCCCAACACTGTAAGTGAAGAGGGAGTTATTTTGTCAAAAGAATGTCTTGCTTTTTTTAATTACATGTAAATCTGTCTAGCTTGGTCTACCTCTGCCTCTGGTCAGTTGTGGCTAAGAAAGGGGTATGATCCTCAGAACTCTCAGTTCTGTTGTGTGATTGTGTATGTGTCTGTGTTTAACCTGATCCATGATTTCCTAAGTAGAGGGAGTCCCCAGCAGGGAAACTTCCTTTACCAATGCAGCTTAGCATCTTCTCCACAGTTTTAGAGAGCTGCCTGGGTGCAGGAAGAGCAGCTGGCCCAGTCACACAATCAGTGCATGGCAGAGGTAGGTCTTGAACTCAGGTCTTCCTATTTGTGAGGCTACTTCTCTATCTATCTATCATACCATGTTGCCTCTCAGACTCTTCTATATTGGTTATTTATTCCAGAGTCATAAGCTACGCTACCTGATACCATTTTAGTAACTTCTTCTGGTACTTATGGCCCATTAGGTAGTTTCTCCATTACAGCTTATCATATAACTTAAGAGTTCAAGTCAAATAACAGTAATTTTCTGGCTAAGTCCAGCCTGATGATGAAAACAAAGATGTAGGAACAGCTTTCTTAGCATTATAGACACGTGGTAGACATGGGCACACTCACCAAGGTTGTTCATTTGGTCTCCCTCCAAAGGGAGCTGCTTCTCAGAGAATGGTGATGACTAGTAAGAAAAGTACCTTGGAGAGCCTGGAGCGTACATGGACAAGATGCAGCTAGTTCTAGCTGGCTGGCTGTGTGCTGGGAGGAATCCTTGTCCAATTGTCTGTGTTACCAGAACTGTCTGCATACTTCCTGTAACTATCTTGGCTGCTTCTTCACCTCCTCATTACTGGCTATGCTCTGACAGTGTGACAATGTCCAGTGAGAGACTGTGTACTATGTCATAAGGGGAAGGGCCATGGAGCCTTCTTATGCCCCCAGAGGTCATTTGACCCTTCCTTGGTCTTCTTGTTTGTTCTCAATTCTAGAGAGTGACTTTCTAGGGAGTGGAGTCTCTGACCTTAGGAGAAACTAGAATCCAGGCCAGCTTTTATAGTCAGCACAACATCTATGCCCTGAGGAGCCAGGAGTGGTCTTTGGGAGTGATTGATCCAGGGGCAGGTACCACATCCAGCCCTGAACTTGGTAGGACATACACTATATGAAACCTGAGCTACTGGGGAAACTATTCCCTTCAGGTATTAAAAGTAAAGCTTTGTACATTTGTCTGGGGTTTTTAAATCTATCTTTGAAGTAAATATCCCTTTGTAAAAGCTACCCAGTGTTAAGTGATTAATTAGAATTAGGGTGTTAGTGGTCCCCTAAAATAGGGAGGCCAGGGGTAGGCGCTAGAGTTGACAGCAGCAAGTAAAGAATATATAACCTCCCAAATCTTCAGGTATCTGAGGTGTAGTTTGCCTGACTTTGAGAGACAGCCAAAGCACACAAGTTATAGACACCTAGCAGACTATCTGGGCAATAAGACATTATGGACAGTATTGTTTTAGTAAGTATTTAAATCTTTATAGAAAAAAAAACACAAGAACTTGAATTATGTGCTATATCGCTCTTTCAGCAGGAATTTGATTCTATCATAGACCTTGCTTTTACTTGATGTTGTCTACCAAAATTTCAGGCATCACCCATTGCTTGGAGGGAATTATTAATTTGAACAGGGTTGGCTTTGCATTTCTAAGCGTACTGAATGATATATGGCATCCAGCCAAGTGTTGTTTGACAATAAATACAGCACTCGGGTAACAGTGATCAAACCACTCAGCTTTAATGTCTTCAAAGAATATCGAGGTAGTTAAATAAGCAAAACAGAGAGCCTGAGAGGCAGATTGATTCTGTTCTGAGGATTTTAAGAGAGGAAAGAGAAGAGAAAGTAAAAGAAAAACATGCATTGGAAGGAGTAAGGGGACAGTGGAATGTGCAATCTCCTGCACCTGGGATGCATGAGAAGAAGAGCATACTCACATGGAGGGTGAGGTGGTGAGAGCAGACATCACAGGAACCTTACTCTAATCAGAAACAGTCACAGGAAGATTCAGCACACACATACACAAACAATTGGGTGTAGAACTATATAAAACCCAACATGGAAACAAGACAGGATGGTTAAGAGGGAAGATAATATCCAGGAGAAGATAGGCACAAGGAAAACAAGTTTCTTGATCCTGAAAGGCCTAAAAAGGAGAAAAAAAGCAAAGAATAAAAATCTAAGGGGAGGGGAGGAACCTGCCTGAAAATAAAATAAAATATTTAGAAAAATTACCTAGTGGGGAGGATGCTCATTATGTAGAGTGGCTAAATTTAATATATGAATGTAACAGATATTAGTACGCCATAAGAAATGACAAAAGAGAAAACTGCAGAAAATTCACTACATGCAGCAGCTAGGTGGCAAAATGAATAAAGCACGGGCCCTGGAGTCAGGAGGACCTGAGTTCAAATCTGACCTCAGACATTTAACACTTACTATCTATGTGACCTTGGGCAAGTCACTTAACCCCAATTGCCCTGCCTTCCCCCCACCAAAAAAAAAAAAAAAACCAGAAAATTCACTACAGCTTATCACACATGATTTCTTTGATTCATACCTGGAAGGATTAAAGGAAAGATAATTTTTCTAAATAAGTGTCTAAGAGTCAGAAGAAAAAAGGAGAAAAAAGAAGTTTAAAATCTATGTATATGTAAGAAACTGCTAATTAATTTCTAAGTGATGAAGGATAGAAAAGGAAGGAGCAGGGCCCTTGCAAATTCCTTCTAATAGCAGAAAGGGTGTGACTCTGAAAAGATTTATCAGATAATTTCCCACATCAGCCTCTAGGTGGTGGTGTTAGGCCAGGACAAATAAGTGGAGGCGATGAAACGAGTTTAGGGAAGGATAGGGAAAACACTTAGTATATCTTTCAGTAAGAGACATATACTGGAATTTTATTTGGGTCAAATATTTCTCAAAATAAGTAGGGCACATAATTTTTTTCATTATATATTCCGTTGGGGGCTTAAAATAGTATTTATTTGAATCAGACACGATAGCTATAGACATATTAAATCGAACATGATCCCTGTTCTATAAATGTTTATGTTAACTACTACGTCAATTAACCTTATCCCAGATTGGTACTATAACCTATTCTATTATTAGTCTGAAAAAAAAAAGCAATCATGCTTTCTAATTTGGGGTCTCATTCTTTTTTATTACATAACTAAATATGTTAACTTTCTACTACTCCATATCTCTAATTAAGATCATAGCTAGGATATTACAAAGATAGAAATGTCAGGACTTGGCAAATGATTGGATATAGAGGGGGAAGAGTCTAAATGGCATCTTCATTGGGAACCCAGGTGTCTGGGAGGATGATGGTATCCTCCACAGTAACAGGGAAGTTAGGAAAAGGGATAGATTGGGCAGGAAGGGAAGATAATAAGTTTAGTTTTAGATATTGTCCAATAGACAGGAAGAGATGTGAGACTGGAGGTCTCTGAACTGGAAAACTCCACATGATACTCAATAACATTTTACATTACATTTTACAAATAATTAGGTACATAGGTTAAAACTGAAGGCTAGAAACTAGCTAAAGCATGTGTGATGTTAGTATTAACAAACACATACATAATCCCTACTGATAGTGTTATTGTTGCAGCTCGATAGCTTTTCTTTGTTAGCCGTGCTTATTGCTTTTGATTAATTGATTGCTGGGTACTCTGGAGATTCCTGCTCTTTTGAAAATGTGCTTGCTTTGTGTTTTGTATGTAGTTAGGCATGTTATCATTAGAGAATCCTTGCAGGTGAGGCTCTGAATAGTGCCGTGTCTACCACATGTACTGTTGATATATATTTGTTTTATTTCAGTTTCAACCAATAGTGGGTTACTTGGGACAACAGGATAATCATCCTTGTTGTTTTAAAGTGATGACATTTGTGTTTTATGTTTACAGATTTGGGATATGCCCCAGTGGATCTTTGCAAGGGACTACAAAGTGTTTTGTTCAAGGGAGGTATGTAACCCCTTTCCCCAAGAATTGGTAATGGGACTCTCTCCTTATTGATGGAGATGAAGGCCCTGCCCTGTATGAGAGGAGAGGGTAAGTTGGTGAGAGGTGAGAGGTGAGTGTGCTCCAGCCTTGACCAGTCCCCTTTTGGGATTCTTCAAGAACAGTTCCCTTTGAGACTATGAATCAAGTTGTTTTGGGTGTTTCTGGTCTCCAGTTCCAAGAGAAAAGATGGATAAGGCCAATCCTACTTCAGGTTGCTAAAGGAAAAGACTGAAAAGACATGATAGGAGCTGGTATTCTCCATCATGTCCCTATTCTCAGCTTACTACTCTAGAGACTTCAGGGAGTTTCCCTTTGAGTTATATCTAGAACACTCTCTTGGCTGAGCTAAGTTATCTCACTCCCAATGGGAGAGCTCCTTTACTCTGTAGTGTCCAGTATATATTCTTCTATGCCAGCAGTTCTCAACCTGTGGGTTATGTTCAATTTGTAACAATGAAAATACATCCTGCATATCAGATATTTAATTACGATTCATAACAGTAGCAAATTACAGTTATGAAATAGCAATGAAAATAATTTTATGGCTGGGGGTCACCACAACATGAGGAACTGTATTAAAGGTCGCGGCATCAGGAAGTTGAAAACCACTATTCTATGTAAAACTTCTCTGATTACTGTTTTTCTATGATTTGGATATATGAGTTACTTTGCTATTTGCTATATGTATTCATTGTGGAACTGGTATTAGATGGGAAAGGGATCAAGGACATAGAAGCTTGAGATCTCCCTTTTCCTTCCAGATAACAAAGAAGTTACATGGAACCCAATCATATTCCCTAGACAAACAAGATTTAAGAGAGCAAAGAGATATACTTCTGGAGTGATAACGCCTCTCTGAGGAAAACAAAGTGGTGGCCTCCAGCCCCAACCTCCTACTTGGAGAAGATGGGGAAAGAAGAGGCTAGGGATGTCAGTTTTGCTTCCCTTTAAGCCACAGGAAGGCAGTGACTTTGGTTACCTGTCTGTGTAAACATAGCCCCGTACTCAGTATATATAGTTGTTGGTCTTGGTTTTTTTATTTATACGACTACCATTCGGTATATTATTTACCTGACTTTGCTTTAAAAGGAATTCAATGCTTAGTTTATATTCTCCATGTCTGTCTCCTTCCTCCCCTTCAGAAAAGCAATTAGCTGCTTTTGGACTTTTCTTTTACTTTCTCTCTGTTCACCGCCTAACACTGAATACCTTCTTTGTTAAATGTTGAATTTTATCTATTTTTATAACATGCCTTTCTGTCTAGTAGACACTGCTTTTAATCTTCAAAGAGGTCAGGACTTTTTTTCTTACGAATATTCTTAAAACATGCATTTGGACAAATAGAATAGTTTTAAAATAAGGTTCCATTGTTTCTTGATAATATTTAACAGGAAAGAACAACAAGCAAATTCATTAAAGCCTTTTTTATATTTCCATTGTTGAGGCTAATAGTTTGTTTTGACTGAGTGTACAAAAGTAAACAATAGTGCGACTGGATTTCCCAAGTCTGTCTCAAACTGACACATCTTCATTTCACAGGAGGTACTTAAGCCCAGTTAAAAAAAGAAAAATAAAAAATGAACGTTTCAAAATTACAAAAAACAAGGTAGGTTTCAAAGAACAGACAAGAAAACAACTCTCTCCATACTGTGGCCAAGGTGGAACATTGTACATATTGTTAGTCTTCCAATATATTAATTTGTTTTGCTCATTTTTACTCTCTCTTTAAAAAAAAAATCTTTGGTAAGGAAAGACTCTCTGGGAGACAAAAGGGAAGTATAGGGTAGAAACTTAAATTTATTATAAAATATGAAAACTAAAGATATAAAAAAAATCTTTTAGATTGTAAACTTCTTGAGGACAGGGGTTTTCTTATATTTGTATTCCTCCTGCTTAGCACAATGCCTAATTACATAACTAGCTCTTAATCAATACTTTATCATCATTAATTTATTTTCAAATTAGGTTCCTACTTACTCTAATAAATGATTATACTTCACAAAGGTATAAACAGAACTCTGATTCATTAATTTCTGGATTTTTATCCTTTTAGATCTTTATACAACAGTTCCCTCAGATATTAGTGACTCCCTTATCCCTATTACTTTGCATTTATTTTGTATGTGTGTATGTGTATATTCATAGAGATATATTTACATATATATGTGTATATATGTATATGTGTATATATACACACACACATATACACATACATGTTGTCTCAGTGTTCTTTGAGGGCAGAGACTGTTTTCATTTCATTTTTTTGTACCCCAGTGTCAGGCCTATGGTGTGTACTTAATAAATGCTTATGGATTGATATCTGTCAGGAACTGGGCACACTGACAACTTCCTCTATCTAGAACACAACCAAGAACCAGAAGGTAATTAGAAGAAAAGAAAAAAGATAGACCTCCATCATATCCATGCATAGAGCAGGGAGTCAGCTAGGTAGGTATATCCTGAGACAAATATTATCACTGACCCTTCCCCTGGCCTCTGTGCATCCAAAGCAAATGGGACAAAAATTCACAAACTTAAGTTTGTGTATTTTACTGATACTGGAGTAAAATGTCTCAGGCCCTCAATTAGAGCCTATTTACCAAGCTTGGTTATCAAGTTTTTAAGCCTCTCATAGATCACAAGTAGCAAATTAGAAAGATTCAGAGGGCTATTATAGACAAATACACTGTCAGCAGAAAGCAAGGAAAGAAATAGGAAAAACAGAAAAAGCAAATCAAACTGGGTCCTCCAAAGCTGTGACTTTGGAACACAAGACCAGACTAACTTCTGAGAATCTCACCAGCAGAAGTCTTGTCATCAACTGAAGAATTTCGGAGGGGGCCATGACAACTCATGAAAATCTTTTATTGAGAACAGATGGACTAAAAAAAAGGTTATAAATTTGGTACTATAGTGAACAAAAACAACTCCATTTCGTAGACTGAATTTACAAAACCTAAGTCAACTACTTCCACCTTGTTTAGTTGAATACATCAATCCCTGTGCTGCACAAGGCACTCTTTAGAAGCTCATGACCCACCAAAGTTGCAACTAGCACACAATTAGAGACCAACTTTCCAAGACAGGCTATATTCCATTGTTGTTATTGTTCAGTCTTTTTTCAGTTGTGTCTGACTCTTCATGGTCCCTCTGGGGTTTTCTTGGCAAAGACACTGGAGTGGTTTGCCATTTCCTTCTCCAGCTCATTTTACAGGTGAGGAAACTGAGGCAAACAGGGTTAAGTGACTTGCTCAGGTTTATAGTTAGTAAGTGTCTGAGGCCAGATTTGAACTCAGGAAGATGAACCTTCCTGACTTTAAGCCCAGAACTATCCAACGAACCACTCAGATGCCCTAAATTCCATTCCATGAAAGGATGACAATTGGCTGTGTCCTCTGAACAGTCTAGCAAAGGCTATATAAGCCAACTCTACAGTTAAGGCTCCAAGCAGGTTTTCTTTAAGCACCACTAAATCAGTTTTCATTTCAGTTTTGAGTCATGTGGCCCTGCTTTTGGGTAGTATTCTTCCTGGACTCTCAAGAAGTTTCCCAATGAAAAAATTGTAACTCAAAATCTTGTGGAAATGGATGTTGAAAACAAAAAATAAATAAATTTATTTAAAAAAAAAAAAGAAGTTAGGATAACCCAGGATGTAGCAGCTTCTACACTAAGGGATCGAAGGGCCTGGAATATGATATTCCAGAGATCAAGGGAGCTAGGATTAAAACCAAGAATCACCTACCCAGCAAAATTGAGTAGAGTGTTCCAGGGGAAAATATGGTCATTCAGTGAGGTGGAGGACTTTCAAACATTCTTACTGAAAAAACCAGAATTGAAAAGAAAGTTTGACACTCCAACACAAGAAGCATGA
>JAQQSV010023323.1:0-10397 GCA_028646515.1 Pseudochirops corinnae
GGGGGGATACACTGGGATGGCTATTTTGGGGCGGTGGGTAGGGGAAAGATGGGGAGAAAATTTGTAACTCAAAATTTCGTATAAATGAATGATGTACACAAAAATAAAATAAAAAAATTAATTAAAAAAAAAGAAATTCTCAAGGAAAATTGGCCTGATGTTTTAGAACTGGAGGGCAAAATAGAAATTGAATAATTCACCAATTGCCTATTGAAAAAGATCCCAAAAAGAAAACTCCTAGGAATATTGTAGCCAAATACCAGATTTGCCAGGTAAAGGAGAAAATATTACAAGTAGTCAGGAAGAAATGATTTGAATATTGTGTAAACACAATCAGAATAACACAAGATTTAGCAGCTTCTGTACTAAGGGATTATAGGTCTTGGACTATGGTATTCTGCAGGTCAAAGCAGCTAGGATTAAAACCAACAATCACCTACTCAGCAAAACTGAATACAATGCTTCAAAGGAACATATAGTAATTCAATGAAAAAGAGGACTTTCAAGCATTCTTATTGAAAAGAGCAGAGCTGAACAGAAAATTTGACTTTCAAATACAAGAAGCAAGAGAAGCATGAGAAGGTAAACAGGAAAAAGAAATCATAATGAACTTATTAAAGTTGAACTATTTACTACATTGCTACATGGAAAAATGATCATTATAACTCATGAGATTTTCTCAATATGAAGATAGTTGAAGGGAATATATATATGTATATATATGTATGTATGTATGAGGGTGTATGTGTGTATCAATACATATGTGAGCGTGTGTACATGTGAGTACATATATACACAGACAAAGGTCATAGGATCAGTTGATTAGGAAGGGATTATATCTAAAAGGTAAAATTAAGAGGTGAGAGAGGAATTTATTGGGAGAAGGAAAAAGGGAGAGATAGAATTGGGCAAATTAACTCATGTAAAAGAGGCAAGAGAAAATTATTACAATGGAGGGAAAGAACAGGAAGGTGAAAGGGAATGGGTCAACTTTACTCTCATTTAATTTGGCTTAAGGAGTGAATAACATACCCACTGAATTGCATCTTATCCTACAAGAAAGTAGGGGGCAAAGGGATAAAAGGGTGGGAGTGATAGAAGGGAGGTAAGATTGGGTAGAGGATATTTAGAAGTAAATGCTTTTGAAAGGGGACAGGGTCAAAGAAGAATATTAGAATAAGTGGGGGGCAGGATAGGATGGAGGAAAATATAGTTGGCTTTTCACAATATGTCTACTATGGAAACGTTTTGCATAACTACACATGTACGACCTATATTGAATTGCTTATCTTCCCAGTGGGAGTGGGAGAGGAGGTAGAAGTGAAAGAATCTGGAAATCAAAGCTTTAAAAACGAATGTTAAAAATTTTTTTTTTACATTCAACTGGGAAATAAATAAGATATATAGGCACTGGGGTATAGAAATCCATCTTGCAGTACTAGATATTTAGAGGGGGCACAGTGTGGGGATATTCTGTGAGACTAAGGATCGTGTATTACAAACAAGGTAAGCTATTCAGCAAAATTGAGTATAATTTTTAAGGGAGGAGATGAACATTCAGTGAAATAGGGGAATTTCAAATCTCCTTGATGAAAAGATAAGAGCTCAATGGAAAATTTGATCTTCAAATCCAGACTCAAGAGAGGCATGAAAAAAAGTATACAAGAAAAAAAAAACCATATGTTACTCAACAAGGGCAGACTGTTTCAATCACTACATGGGAAGATGATACTTGTAACTCTTGAGAATACCTTCATTATGACATTTAGAAGGGGGTTTACATAGAGGATATGGGAATAAGTTGAGTTTGCTGTGATAATAAAAATGTAATTAAATGGTAAAAAGTGATTGTACTAGGAGAAGGGGTTAGGGGGAGGCAGAATAGGGGACATCACATAAAGAGGCACAAAGACCTATTATGGTAGAGGGAAAGAAGGGAAGGAGATGAGTATTGTTTGTACTTTACTCACCTCAGATTTAGCTCAAAGAGGGAATAACATACTTAAGTATAGAAATCTCAATTACTCTATAGGAGGCAGGAGGAGGAAGGGGAAAGAAAATAAAAGGGGTAGATAGTAGGGAAAGATGAAGTAGTAAGGGTAAAGGGAAAGAAAAGGGAGGGGTAGATAGAAATGAGGGTAGATGGAGGCAAGTAGTGGTCAAAAACAAAACTCTATTGAGTAGGGGAATGGAGAAAGGAAAGAGAAAAGCATAAATGTGGGGAATAAGATGGAAAGAAATGTGCAGATAATAATCATAACTGTGAATGTCAATGGGATCAGCTGTCCCATAAAATGGATGCTGGTAGCAGAGTGGATTAAAAACATGATCCTACAATATATTATTTACATGAAATCCATTTGAAGCATATGGATACACACAGAATAAATGTAAAAGTCTGGAGTAGATTATATTATGGTTCAGCTGAAGTTAAAAAAAAAAACAGGCATAGCAATCCTGATCTCAGACAAAGGAAAAGCAAAAAAAACAAAACAAAACAAAACAACAAAACAAAAACAATCCAATTAAAAGAGATAAGGAAGGAAACTATATACTGTTAAAGGGTACCATAGACAACAAAGTAATGTCATTACTTAAGATTTATGCACCAATTAGTATAGCCTCCAAATTCACAGAGGAGAAGTTAAAAGAATTACAGGATGAAATTGACAGAAAAACTATACTAGTGGGGCAAACTCAACCTCCCCTTCTCAGAACTAGATGAATTTAACCACAGCATAATTAAGAAAGAATTTGAGGAGATGAATAGATTTTTAGAAAAGTTAGATATGGTAGACCTCTGGGGAAAATTGAATGGGTATAGAAAGGAATGCACCTTTTTCTCCATGGCAAATGGAACCTACACAAAATAGACCATTTATTATGAAACAAAACCCTCACAATCCAGTGCAGAAAGGCAGAGATATTCAAAACATCCTTTCCAAATTATAATGCAATAAATATTACATGTAATAAAGGGCCACAGAAAGATAGACTAAAAATTAATTGAAAACTAAATAATCTAATACTAAAGAATGAGTGGGTCAAACAATAAATCATAGCAACAATCAATAATTTCATCCAAGAGAATACCAATAATGAGAAAATATACCAAAATTTAGGGGATGCTGTCAAAGCAATTCTTAGAGGAAGTTTTATGTCTCTAAATACTTACATGAATAAAATAGAGAAAGAAGATATCTGTGAATTGGGCATGCAACTAAAAAAAAGGTAGAAAAAGAACAAATTAAAAATCCTGAAATATAAAGAAATCAAAAATTCTGAAAAGCAAAGGAAAGATTAATAAAACTGAAATTAAGGAAACTATTGAAGAAATAAATAAACCTGAGAGCTTGTTTTATTTAAAAAAAATAGATGAACCCTTGGCTAATTTGATTAAAAAGGAAGAAAGAAGAAAACCAATTTGCCAGTTTCAAAGATGCATTCAAGACCAATGAAGAAGAAATCCAAAAAAAAAGGAACTATTTTACCCAACTACATGCCAATAAATTTGACAATCTTGATGAAATGGATGAATATTTGCAAAAAATATAAATTACCTAGATTAATAGAAAAAGAAATAAATACTCAATTAAACTCATTTCTGAAAAAGAAATCAAATAAGCCATCAATGACATTCATAAGAAAAACATTTTCAGGGCTAGATGGATTTACAAGTGAATTCTGTAAAATATTTAAAGAACAATTAATTCCAATACTCTATGAACTATTTGGGAAAATTGGCAAAGAAGGAGTCCTGCTAAATTCTTTTTATGATACAAATATGATGTTGTTATCTAGGAAGAGCCAAAATAAAGAAAGAAAATTATAGACCAATTTCCTTAATGAATATTGATTCAAAAGCATTAAATAAAATATTAACAAATAGATTATAGCATCTTATCACTAGTATAATACACCATCACCACATAGGATTTATACCAGGAATGCAGGTGTAATTCAATATTAGGAAAACTTTTATCATAAATAACCATATCAACAAAAAAACTAATATAAATCATATGATTATCTCAGTAGATGCAGAATTTTTTTTTGACAAAATACAACACCAATCCCTACTAAAAATACTAGAGAAAACAGGAATAAATGGAGTCTTCCTTAAAATGATAAGTAGCATCTATCTAAAACCATCATCAAGCTTTATATGTAATGGGGATGAGGTAGAAACATTTCCAATTCAAACCTGGAATGAAACAAGGACATTCAGTATCACCACTATTATTCAATAATTGCACTAGAAATGTTAGCTTTAGCAATAAGAGAAGAAAGGGAAATAGAAGGAATTAGAATAGGTCAAGAAGAAACAAAATTACCACTCTATGCAGATAATATGATGGTATACTTAGAGAATGCTAGCAAATCAAGTAAAAAAACTGCTTGAAATAATAATAAAAAGAACTTATTATTAAAGTTGCAGGATATAAATTAAATCCACAGAAATCTTCACATTTCTACATATTACTAACAAAGCCCAGTAGCAAGAGATAGATAGAGAAATTCTATCTGAAGTTACTGTAGACATTATAAAATATTTGAGAGTCTACCTGCCAAAACAAACCCAGAAACTATATGAGCACAATTACTAAACACTTTTCACACATATAAAGTCAGATCTAAATAATTGGAAAAATATTAGTTGGTCATGGATAAGCTGAGCTAATATCATAAAAATGACAATTCTACCTACATTAATTTACCTATTCAGTGCTGTAACAAACTACCAAAACATTATTTTATAGACATAGAATGCCTTTTTCAAAAGCTCCAGATACTATCCTACTATAACAATAATGCAATATTCATAAGACCCATGATGGTTATGAATATGCTGGTATAGTTGTGAATCCCAAAATGCAGTAGACTCTCAACATGGAGGGCAGAACCAATGCCTTTATTCATAATATCAGAAAACTGAGTCCCAGAATCAGAAAGCCAAGTCCCAGGACCAGAAAGCCAAAGTCATTACAGTAGCCACAAAGTTGCTACACATGGTTAATGCAGTAAACATCCACATCCCCAAGCCTTCACAACAGAACAGGCTCACTCAAGCAGGGATCCTCTTGTCTCACCCATTCTAGCTCGTCAGCTTGGTTCTGGGAAGTTCTCAGCAGAAATTCCCAAAGGAAATGTCTCAGCAGAAGAAAGGTCTCAGGAGGAGTTCCAGACTCCAGATCCTTATCCCAGGAAATTCTGACATTCCAAGCTGAGGCCTTTCCTTATATGTGCTTTAGCTCCTCCCTATTCTGTCACTTCCTGTTACATCAGCAACTTCTTCCCAAGGTGTAAATTACTTCTGTGTTAATTAAATAGCTTAAACAATATGTTAACTTGAAACAAAGTGCTAATTACCTGCTTACTTGCCAATACAAAGGTGCTTGGAAGATCTTCAGATTCCATTAACATTACACCTACCATGTTTGAACAGTGTTTATAAAGCAATGCAAGCAGGCCCTGGCATATACTTATCAAGTGGTTTGTTTTTTTGGATGAGGGAAGGGGTTAGTAGGAGATGTATGCACACTCCATTTTAATCTTCAGTATTAACACTTTCTTAAGTCTAAACACTTTATTTTTAAAAAATAATTTATTTTGAGTTTTTACCATTCATATCTATAAGATTTTGAGTTTTGAATTTTCTCTCTCACCCTCTCCTGCCTCCTCCCCAAGAATGCATGCAATCTGATATATGTTATACTTATATATTCTTATTAAACATATTTTATGTTAGTCATGATGCAAAGAAGGGTTAGAAGTAGTGAGAATAATCTCTAGAAAGAAGAAACAAAACACCAAAAGAAAAGGAGAAAAAAATGTGTGCTTCCATTTTCATTCAAACTCCAAAGTTCTTTCTCTGGATAGCAGTTTCCATCATTTTTCTTTTGGAGTTGTCTTAGATTCTTGCATTGTTGAGAAGGGCTAAATCTGTTAAGGTCAGTAATCATTACTTCCTACAATGTTCTCATGGTGTAATAGCAAGCACCCTAGCATACCCAGGATGGCTGATAGCACAGGTTCTTAGATATGCTTTTCTGAAGGAAAGCAACTTAAAATGGGTTAACAATCTTACTTTAATTAATCAAACATACATCATTTACCTAGTTCAGGGGAAAAAGTCAGCACCCTCAACTTCAGATAATACAAACAGAACTTAAAAGCAGGTTACAAGCAGACAAAGAAACAGATCAGCAAACAGGCTTCCAGCCATCTGGCCATTACATCCATACCTAGTTAGTTACCAGAGAGGGAAGCACCAATATCTGGATTTTCAAAGCTGGGGGCTCAATGGCTTCCCAGAGTCTAGTCTGGCCAAATTACACAACTCTTTCCAAAGTGAGCCCCAAAGCAAAAACTCACATCAGGGTATATATAGTCTTTTCCTAGATCAGAGAATATCACAACCCTCTTGAGTCAGTGCCCAATCTCAAATAATAAGATGTGGGCATTCCTGAAAAACAAGTTTCCTGCCACAGACTCCATGTGACCACATTCAGCCTATTAGGGAACAGAGTATATTTTCAAATCAAGGAAGGTTCTCAGAGTCACTTAATCCTATCAAAGAACATAGGGGCAGGGAAGATCTTGAGATTCCCAAAACACCTGGTTCTGCTAATTTCACTCTGCATCAGTTCATAGAAGCCTTTTCAGGTTTTTCTGAAATGTCTATTCCTTATCTTTTATAGTATAGTAGTATTCCATTATATTCATATACCACAGCTTTTTCAGCTATTCCCCAATTGATGAACATCCCCTCAATTTCCAATTCTTTGCCACCACAAAAAAGAGCTGCTATAAATATTTTTGTACATGTGGATCCTTTTCCTTTTGTAATGATCTCTTCGGGATATAGGCCTAGATGTCATATTGCTTGGTCAAACAGTAAACAGTTTCTTATGCTGATCTAAACAATCAACAAACAATAAATCAAACCCTCTAAGTATTTAAGTGACTATTAAGTGGTTTTAAAGGGATGTTCTTGGGGAATATTTTCATAACTGAAATCATAGTTTGCTTTCTCCAACCTCTACATGATATCTCTGAAATTTAATTGATCAGCTCCCAAAGGTCATTTAGAATTGACTCCACCACATTATTGTTTTTATGTATGTATTTTGGGGTCTAGAGTTGCTGGGAACTCTGAAATTCAGGGGCAAACAAAGCAAGTCCTTCCTCGAAAGAATTCAATCCAAATATTCTTTCCGTAAGAGACAGGGTTTATTGAAACAGTGGTTGGGGTCGACAAAACTTGAAGAATCTATGCTTTGGTAGATGAGACTAACCCTTTTATAGGGAAAAGATTTGTGGGAACATTTGGATGGGAGTGGACAGTAGGTTGGAGTGACTTGGAGGTAACAAAAATGGAGTCTAGATGGAATTAAGTTTGGGAAGTGGCCAGGGCAATCTGGAGGTAACAGACAATGAAAGGCTGGGCTAAGTTAGAGGTAACAGAGAATTGGGGGTTTGGGAGTGGGGCCACAATGAAAAGCCAGTTCAAAGGATTACTGGGATGGGGCTATGCCTCAAGTTAAAGCCAGAAACTTGGTGATGTACAAAAGTTCTAGGAAATTTCAGGGCTAGGGTCGGGTAGGGGTGGGGTTTCCAAGGCCCATACCCCATCATTCATATCTTCTTTAGTGCCTGAGGAACTTAAAGTAGATTGTTTGATATTTACATATCCACTGATAATATACTTTAAAAACTCAGTTTTCCAAATAAAAATTCTCCCAAATAATGCAAGATAACCTCCCTACACCTCCATGTAAACACTCAGTAGATAGTACCAATCCCATACATTTGACAGAATGTGACCAGGTATTAAAAGAGTTGTCTCACCTCTTAAACTTTGAAATCTAGTAACACATTCAGAGAGGGTGGATTGAGATGGTAAATTACTGAGGTTCAAGAATCCTCTGAGCTGGGCCTGAACTCCAATCTTTGAAACACTAGAAGTTGTATTATCAGAAATAGTTTTGTGAAGATGAAGAAAAGGGAATTACCTATATTCACATTTAGCTGCATCTTAGCAGCCCCAGCAAGATTCGACTGACCAGCAGGAAATAATAATCTGCAAAGTTATAACCCCCTCCAAATGACTGTAACACTGGTTATAACAGATTTCTCTCACTGTGTTACTATGCACCATGTTTCATTAGGCTACTTCAAGTGTAGTAGTTACAAAGAGTCTTGACAGATCCCAAATGTCACTACAATCACTTTTACCAAGTGCTGTTCCCCATGTGTAGTCAGCTTTTACTTTTGTTGAAGGAAATGTGGAAAGGCCACAGAGGTCTTTCTTAATGGGAACAGGCAATTTGGTTTCAGCTCTAAAATTAGGATTTCTGTTAAACTCCAGGAGAATCTTGACAGAAATTCACCATGGTATGCATTTTATTTATTAAGATAAAGGTCAATCACTTTATATGCACACAACCCAATCATTCTGCACTATATAATACTGCATGTATGTATATTACATAGATTTCTATATATGCATACATTGATATGTATGTGTAAGCATATGGGTATATGTACATACACATATACATCCAAATTATAAAACATCTATTAAATACCAACTTTGCACAGGCATTTGTATAAGCACTATGAATACAAAAATGAAGCAGCAACAACAATAAAAATCTGTTATAACAGGAGAGGATTAAGAGAGCATCAGTAAGGAGGAAGAACAGGAATGACCTCCCATTGAAACTAGTGCATAAACTAAAACTCAAAGAATGGATGGAATTCTCTATGAGATGTAAGTAGGAGTCAATGCCTATCACAGGGTATATACAAAGTCACAGAGGTAGATAATGGAATACTAAGGTAATGGGAAAGCAAAGTGAGGAGGGTCAGTTCCTCTGGAGCATGTGAAGGGAAACAAAGGCTTTAGATTCCAATGTTATGAAAGGTGCATTCATACATACACACATCTATACAAAGATAAAATGTGTATTGACCAGCCATCTCTATTCTGTGGGACCTAGTTAAAAGGGTTTTTCAAGACCTTTCCAAAAATGGAAGTTTTCACACAGGCATTTCTAGGTCTGTCACTACACAATATGTTTTGCTGTAAGGTATCATCATTTGTAATTTATAAATACTCATTACTTAGAAGTAAAATTCAGAAGAAAATTATCCTTCACTTTTGTGTCAAAGAGAGAATTTTGTAAGGAAAAGCATCTTAATGTTTATGTCTGGGGGGGCGGAGCCAAGATGGCAGCATAGCAGTAGCAACATATTGCAGCTCTCACATAGCAACCCCAAAATACCCATAAAATAGGACTCTAAACTAATCCTAGATCTCCAAAATGGACAGAAAGATACTTCCCACTAAAGTCAGCTTGGCTACGAGGAATCATATCAGCACTGCAAACCGAAAACTAGCCTGGCCTGAAGCTGCAGCTGTGCCCCGGGGGCAGCTGGATGGGAGGAGGAGAGGAGCCTCTAAGGTGAGCGGATTAGCAGCAGCTGTGAGAGGGGATTGCACAAGGGGGAGATAAGCAGTCTGGCCGAAAAGCCTCCAGAGCGGAAAAGCGCAAGGTAGAGGTTTTGCAACCGCCTACGCATTGCAGCTGCCCGCCCATGGCCTGCAGACAGCAGGTGGACTTAGCGATTGTTCTCAGGCCAGTGCTCTCCCATTGAGCGGCCTGGATCAGGATCGCTGTCTTGGGCCTCAGTCTTGGAGTCTTCAGTATCCAGTCAGCCGGAAGTAAGTAGGAAGAGTCCCAGCATCTTCCTGAGAGCTACGGCAGCTGGGAGGACCCCAGCGATTTGGGACAGAGCTTTCCTTCTGGAAGCAGAGCCCCACAGAGATTCAAAAAAAAAAATCACAGTCTGATCAACCATGAGTAAGAATAAGCATAAGAAGCAATGTAAGAACAGCTCCCAAACGCTTGATTCCTTCTTTGGGGAAAAGAAAGATCATGGGAGAGAGAGGGAGGAGGAGAGCGCAGCCAGAGCACCCCCACCAGGGGCCTCCAATAAATATGAAGAATGCCTTTAAGCTAGAGATGAACTGAAGAAGGATTTTCAAAACCAATTAAGATAAGTGGAAGGAAAATTGGGAAGAGAAATAAGAACGTTGCAGGAAAATCATGAAAAGAGTGTCAGCAGTATGTCTGAAGAAATCAATACCCTAAAAAATAGATTAACTCAGATGACAAAAGAGGCCCAAAAAGCCAATGAGGAGAAGAATGCCTTAAAAAGTCGCCTTTGCCAGTTGGAGAAAGAATCTCAAAAGCACTCTGAAGAGAATAATTCTGTCAAAATTAGAGTGGAACAAATGGAAGCAAATGACTTCATGAGAAATCAAGATACTATCAAACAGATCCAAACCAATGAAAAAATAGAGGGCAATGTGAAATATCTCCTTGAAA
>JAQQSV010023324.1:0-10397 GCA_028646515.1 Pseudochirops corinnae
TTTTTAAGGCATTCTTCTCCTCATTGGTTTTTTGGGCCTCTTTTGTCATTTGAGTTAATGCATTTTTTTAGGGTGTTAATTTCTTCAGTCAGATTGCTGACTCTTTTTTCATGATTTTCTTGCAACATTCTTATTTCTCTCCCCAATTTTTCTTCCATTTCTCTTATTTGGTTTTCAAAATCCTTCTCCAGCTCATCTCTAGCTTTAAGGCAGTCTTCATGTTTATTGGAAGCCCCTGGTGGGGGAGCTCTGGCTGCACTCTCCTCCTCCCTTTCTCTGCAATGATCTTTCTTTTCCCCAAAAAAGGAATCTAGAGTTTGGTTGCTGTTCTTACTTTGCTTCTTATGCTTATTCTTACTCATGGTTGGTCAGTCCGTGATTTTTTTTTTTTAATCTCTGTGGAGCTCTGCTTCCAGAAGGGAATGCTCTGTCCCAAATCACTGGGGTCCTTCCAGTTGCCATAGCTCTCAGGAAGATGCTGGGTCCCTTTCCCACGTCTGGCTCAACGGATAAAGAAGACCCACAGGACCCACGCCCAAGACCGCAATCCGGATCCAGGCCACTCAACGCGAGAGCACTTGGCTTCTGAATAATCGCCTGGTCCTCCTGCAGTCTGCAGGCCGAGGGCTCAGAAGCTGCAATGCAGAGGCGCGTGCAAAACCTCTGCCTTTTGCTTTCCAGCCCTGGAGGCATTTCAGCCAGACCGCTTTTCTCTCCTGATTTCGCAATACCCACTGACCTAGTTTTGAAGACTGCCACAGCAGCCGCCAATCCGCTCCTTTAATCCTCTCGTCCAGCTGCCCCCGGGACTCAGCCAGGGCTTTAGGCCAGGCTGGCTTTGGTTCGCAGTGCTGATATGGTTCCTTGTAGCCGAGCTGACTTTAGTGGAAAGTATATTTGTGTGCATTTTGGAGTTCTAAGATTAGTTTAGAGTCATATTTTATGGGTATTTTGGGGTGGCTATGTGAGAGCAGCGATATGTTGCTGCTCCTACACTGCCATCTTGGCTCTGCCCCCCCTAGTCCAATAATTCTTAAATTAACTCTTTTTGATCTATTTTCCAGGTCAGTTGTTTTCACATTTTCTTTTTTTCATTCTTTTGGCTTTGATTGTTTTTTGATGTCTCACTGAGTCATTAATTTCCACTTGCCCAATTCTGCTTTTCAAGGAGTTCTTTACTTCAATGAATTTTTGTACCTCTCTTTTCATTTGTCCAATTCTACTTTTTAAGGAGTTCTTTTATTCAATGTATTTTCTTCCTCTTTTGCCATTAGACCAATTCTGTTTTTTAAGGTACTTGTTCCTCTTTTATCAAGTTGTTCAATCTTTTCATAATTTTCTTCCTTTCCTCTCATTTTTTATCAATTTTTTTCTCTACCACCCTTATTCCATTTTGAATTTTTTTTTTAACTTCCAGGAGTTCTGCTTGTTCTTGTGTCCAATTATTTTTTTTTCTTTGAGGATTTGCTTGTAGTTGTTTTGATTTCATTGTCTTCTTCTGACTTTGTATCTTCATCTTCCTCATCACCACAGTAGCTTTCAATGGTCAGGTTCTTTTGTTGTTGCTGTTGCTGTTTACTCATTTTTCTACATTATTTCTTGATTTTGAACTTTATGTTAAAGTTGGGCACTGTTACTAGTATATGGAAAAGGAAGGGCAATGGCTTAAGCTTCAAGCTTTTTTGCTTTGTTTTGTTTTGTTTTTTCTTAAACATGATACCTGATAGAGCAATGAAGGACTCAGAATACAGAATGAGATTTTTTTTTTTTTTGGTGTGGCCAATGCAGAGAGTTTTTTTTTTCCTATTAATTATACAGGTTCTGAGTTCTCATTGGGGGGAATGGTAAGTAGAACTGCATTGATTAAAGCAAATAATTTTTTTTAATTGGGTCAGAAATGTGAAAATATGTTTAATAGGATTTTACTTGCATAGCCTATATCAGATTACATGTTATCTTGGGGAAGTGAGCAGGGAAAGTGGGGGAAAAAAATTTGGAACTCAAAATCTTACAAAATTGAATGTTGGAAACTATCTTTACATGTAATTGTAAAAAATAAATATTAGCAAGTAGAAAAAAATTAAAAGTCAAAAAAATTTTAAAATAAATCAGTACAAAGAGAAACATTAATTTTCGAGTGTTTAAAAACATAAATGCATTTCCTAAGTGAATAAGAGCTGGTATAGATTGCAAGTATTCACAGTATCCGATGGATGCAACTGGTTATGGGGTAGACCATGCTTAAGAACTTAGAACTTTGGGAAAATTCTTCATTCCTCTTCCTTCAAGTAGGGTATCCAAGGCCTTAAAGATTTCAGAACAGGGCTGGGTAGGTGGCACAGTGAATAGAGCACTGGCCCTGGAGTCAAGAGGATCTGAGTTCAAATCTGGGCTCAGACACTTAACACAAAAAAAACTAGCCATGTGACCTTGGGCAAGTCACTTAACCCCAACTGCCCTGAATTCCCCCCTCCAAAAAAGCAAAACAAAAAGAAAGATTTCAGAACACTTTATGGAAAGAGGGTGATTCTGTTTCTTATCTAACCTTTCTCCTTCCTGCTAAATATTTAGTCTGGGAAGCTTTAGAACAACTAGCCCACTGCAGTCTAATGGCACTGAGGAGACCATGTTCTAGCATGGAAAGATGCTACCCACCAATAGCATCATGTTGGGTCATGGGGCATTTTCTTGAGTACATGTAATCTTGTTAAGTTTAGTGCCTTGTTTTTGCTAAATTGTGACTTTCAATTAATTGGTAAAGTTTGAAAAATTGACTGTGAAACAGCTCCCACAAGGGGCTGTATGGCTATAAAACCTCATGGAATTTGTAATACTTTTATGTTTGGGAAGAGAAAAAACTCATGAAATCAGGACTCAGATTGAGGTGGGGAAAATAAGTGGGCAGACATTTTTTACTCATGATGACAATAAGAGTTTTGGAACTCTCAAATAGAAGAGAAAGGAGGAAATTTGGCAGTTGTTCCTTGGAAGCAGTGAAACTGGGGCAGCAACACATCTACCACATCCTCACTTTCTTCCTTTAAGACCATGAGAAATTACTTCTCTCTACATGGGCAAGCTAAGAGGTCCTTTGACTATTTTATCTGGGATATTTGATGCCCGGGGAAGACATTAAGAGAAACAATTCAGCTGAGAAGAATGCAAGGCCTTACCCTGCCACATCTTTATTTCTAATTATATGTTTTCTTCAATTTATTCTACTAAGGAATATGTTTATCAGATTTAATATTATTTCTCATAAACACCTCTGGTTGACTCTGTCCTTATGTTGTTGGATATCCCTTAGTTCAATCAGAACTTAAGAGGAAGAAGGATTCTTTTTTTCTCTAGTGGATAAGGGAAGCAGTAGAGAAGCTCCTCCTGCCCAGACTTACTTTATAAATCTGCCTTATACATGAGAGCCTATGCTTCACCCAGAGTATCTTACCTTTTTCTCCATTTCACACACACACACACACTCATACACACATTCACACATTCATATATGCTTGTACAACCTGTCCACTTCTTTGACGTCATTACAAATAAGCATTTTCTTTTGACCTCACCTCTTCATATGTGAATGGTCATTTTAAACAACAGTACTCATTGCTAATGGCGCTGGGCAGGCTGACCGACTGGCTCATAGTTGTTGAGTTGTGGTTGTTATTGTTATTGTTGTTGTTTTTCCTTTGACATAAGAGACATTTGTTGAACCAGCACTGAAATACTTAAATCTCCAACTCAAAACAGGTTATTTTTTGTTGCAACTAAAATACGAAAAAAGGATGATTTTTGTAGCCAAAGAACATGAACTTAAGACATCATTTTTCTCCCAATAGGGCCTATGTCCCTTATTTCTCTAAAGGATAATTTTTTAACTTGGGTAAAGGAGGAAAAAGGGCCAAATGCACAGACACAAAAATGGTCCAAACAGAGATCAGTATTGACTAATATGAAATGCTGGCCACAATCTTTCAAATTGGCACAATATTATGGAATGGAATACACAATACACATTCAGCCATCTGAAAATGCAGGATAGGATTGTCAACTCATGAACATTTTACATGATGCTTACCTCTCTGTGGGTACTCAATGAATACAGCAGTACTTCAGGAACTGGGCACCTAGCCAACTAGACCCCTCTAGCACCTGGTAGCACAATAAACATGAAGGTATGAAGCAAAAGCATATGCCCATAAGATCCAAAACTCTTCTCTCAAAAACTAACCATCTAAGGCATTCAGACAAAGAAAGAGCAATAGAAATATTTCAGTCTTTACACATATGAACAAAGCAGAGGTTATCAGTTAAGAAAGCAGACACAGTATAGGATTTCAATACTAATTATTTTGCCCCTCTGACTCCTTAAAAATGTCTTCAGCCTTATATAAAATATTTTAAAAGCAGTTCCAAAAAGCCATGTACAGCAGAAAGATTTTGGGATCTGGTGTCAAAGAACTGAGTTCAAATTATTATTCTTATTATTCTTTTACTTCCTGTATGACTGGAAAAATCACTTTATTCTTTTATGATCATATATGTATATATATAGCTGTATCTATGTATATATACACACATATGTGTACATATGTTCATATATACATATGTGTGCACGCATGTGTGTATATATATATACATATACACATATATATATTCTGTGAAGTTTGGATTCAGTCAAAGGGCCACACTTGAGGATCTAGATTGCCACATGTGGCCTTGAGGCCACAGGATTGCTCCTTCTGATCACTTCTATTTCTTATTTATGTAGCTCATTCCCCTGATCCTTTTTTCATTTTTTTTTTTTATTTGGAGGAAAGGTGTGTGTGGGAAGGTCACCCAAGGTATTATAACTAGGTGAGACATGAAGAGATGTTTGACCTGAGGTCTCTCCTTGAATAGAGATTTGGAGTTAGTGGACCTATTTTACAGAGAGGCAGATGATAGTATTGACGTGGAGTACCAAGACTGATAAGAACTTACACTGATGAAGATATCACAATAAGATTCCCAGTGCATGGTGGAGAAGTCAGTCAAAAAATTCCAAGGAATAATATTTGTAAAGCATTTAGCAAAGTGCCTGGCATGCAATAGGTTCTCCAGAAATGCTAGTTATGAGTACATTATTATTATCATCATGAATATTATTTTGTGCCATGACAATTTTAGTTGATGCTATAATTCTAGCCTCCTTCCTTTACTTTATCTCCCAGGCTCCATACTCCTCAAAGGCTACTCACTTTTTCTTTCACTTGAGTTTTGAGACATGGTCTTCAACTAGTCTGATAAGGGAATTATTCTCAAGGAACCAAAAAGGAGTTGTTTCCAAAAATGTCATGTGTGACTTGTAGCAAGCAGGAAAGTTGTAGACCCATCATAAGCTATAGCACAGGATATGGGAGAAGGAAGATCATCTGAGGACAGGGCTTGCTGAGTTAATCTTTTTCTTAAAATAATTAATTTTTGGCAGAGTCATTCACTTGTCTTTTTTGTAATTTCTAAGTTTTGTCATTTACTTCTTTATTTTGGTTAATCCCTATTAGGTGGACCCCCTGCTGCAAATGTAAAAGGGAACATGGATAAGAGTTCTACAACATGAGTAGTTGTAGATGGATTTCAGTCTGTACTCTAAGACAGAACTTCTAAATTGAGGATATCAGTTCTATTTGAGTAATTGGTTGGTGGGGAGAGAACTGCCCCTTAGAAATCCTTCACTTCACAAACTTCCCTGAATTAAATATCAAGTGAATGTCAGCATCTCTATCTAAATTTTTCTCTAAGAAGGCACAGAAGAATAATTCAACTAGTCCTATTAAAAACAATGATATTGGAATGGTGCAGCACATGAGAACAGACAGCCATGGTGGCAAATGGATCTACCAGCCACAAGGGCCATTCCCAGGCCTATAACCTCAGGACTGGGATCTGCTGGAGTGGGTAAGAGACAAATGCAGGGCCTATGGCAGTGGCAGCATCCACCCCTGGGACTACCAACCCACAGCCTGGAAATTTAAAAAGTACCTACCTGAACTTCCAGGGACCAAGATGTCAGAGTGAACCCTGGCTGCTCCAATTCCCACCCCCCACCCCAATCCTGAAAACACAGAAATTATTGCCCCAGAACAAAATTTTAAAATAGTGAAGGCTTGGGAGTCCAAAAGGAAGGGTGTGGTTAAGGCCCTGCCTCAAAATGGGTAAAAGACAGATTGCAAATACAAAGACTCTAGTTTGTGAGCTGGAGGAACCAAATTCAGAAGGAGATAGCATTGACTCCACATAAACAGCTGAAGCCTAAATAAGGAATATGAACTGCTCTCAAGCCCAGAAAACATTCTTAGAAGACCTCAAGATGGACTTTAAAAACCAAATTAGAGAGATAGAAGATAAATTGACTAATTCTTTTTTTGTTTGACTGATTCTTGGTGCCTCATAAAGTCATTAGCTTCAATTTGGTTGATTCTAATTCTGAGTGAATTATTTTCATCAGTTTTTGAAGCTCCTTTTCCATATTTCAGATTTCATTTTTAGGGATTTATTTTCTCCAGTTAGATTTTGAGCCTCTTTTTCCATTTCACACATTTTTTTCTTTTTAAGGAGCTGCTTTCTTCATTGAAATCTTTTTCTATTTTCACAATTTTGATTTGGAAGGCTCTTTTTTACATCATGATCTTCTGGTAGATCAATAATTCTTATATTATCTCTCCTGGATCTGTCTTCCAGGTTAGTTATTTTTCCAAATTGAAAAATAGGGAAAACACACACACATACATACAACTTTTTATTTAATAAGAGCAAACTGTTTACATCCCTATATGAGAAGCTGATATCTGTTAATATAGTGAATTCTATATTTATTGCAACATGTAAAAGGGATATAGACAAATATAGAGGGTGTGGATATAAATTAAACAAAATGATGATTAAAAAACCTTATTAAGGGGTGCAAAAGGACTGCAATGGAAGAAGATGAAAGAATGAAGCAGAAAAGGGGAAATTATGCCACACAAAGAGATATACAAACATATTACAGTAAAGGGAAAAAAGGGAGGGAGATGGACATTGTAAGAACTTCACCCTCGTTGGTTGTGTTGTAAGGAGGGAATAACATGAACAGTGAAGTATGGGACTCTATCAAGAAGAGACATAAAACCTATCATAATGGAGGGAAAGAGGGGAGGGAGAGGAGCATTGCATGAGTCTATTCTCCTCAATCTTGCTTCAAGGAAGAAATAGCATTCTACATTAAGTTTAAAAATCTATCTTTCCCTATAGGCAGTAGGAGGGCAGAAGGGTTAAGAAAAGGGGAGGGTGGATAGAAGAGAGGAAAGAAGTAGTAAGGGGGAAAGGTAAAAAAGGGAGGGGGGCTGATAAGGAGGGAATACTGAGGGAGGCTGCAGTCCAAAGGAAAACTCTTAAGGAGGGGAAGGGAGAAGGGAAAAATAAAAGCATAAACAGGGGAGAGAATAGGATAGAGGGAAAAACACAAAGAGTAATCATAACTGTGAATGTGAATGGAATGAATTCTCCCATAAAATGGGGGTGGATAGCAGAATGGATTAAAAACCACAATCCTATGATATTCTGTTTACCAGAAACACATTTGAAACAGGGGGATGCACACAGGATAAAGGCAAAAGACTGGAGTAAAATATATTATGGTTCAGCAAAAGTAAAAAAAAAAAGGAGAGGTATCAATCCTTATTTCAGACAAAGTGAAAGCAAAAATAGATCTAATTAAAAGAGATAAGGAAGGAAACTATATCCTGCTAAAAGACACCATCAAAAATGAAGCAATATCATTACTAAACATTTATGCACCAAGTGGTACAGCATACAAATTCCTAGAGAAGAAGTTAAGGGAGGAAGAAATAGATAGCAAAACTATACTAATAGAGGGCTTCAATCTCCCCCTCTCTGAACTTGATATATCTAACCTCAAAATAAACAAGAAAGAAGTTAAGGAGGTAAATAGAATCTTAGAGAAGATAGATATGGTAGACTTCTGGAGAAAATTAAATGGAGATAAAAATGAATATACCTTCTTCTTTGTTGTACATGGCACATACACAAAAATTGACCACGTACTAAGGCATAAAAACCTCACAATTCAGTGCAGAAAATCAGAAATATTAAATGCATCCTTCTCAGATCATGATGCAATAAAAATTATATGCAATAAAGGGCCATGGAAGGATAGACTAAAAACCAATTGGAAACTAAATAACTTAATCCTAAAGAATGAGTGGGTTAAACAAGAAATTATAGAAACAATCAGTAACTTCATTCAAGAGAATGACAATAATGAGACAACATACCAAAATTTGTGAGATGCAGCAAAAGCAGTTCTTAGGGGAAGTTTTATATCCTTGCATGCATACATAAATAAAATAGAGAAAATGGAGGTCAATAAACTGGACATACAATTGAAAAAGTTAAAAAAAGAACAAATTGAAAATCCCCAATTAAAAACCAAATTAGAAATAATGAAAACTAAAGGAGAGATTAATTAAACTGAATTTAAGAAAACTACAGAACTAATAAATAAAACTAAGAGCTGGTTTTATGAAAAAACAAATAAAATTGATAGACCTTTAGTCAATATGATGAAAAAAGAAAAAGAAAGAAGAAAACCAAATTGCAAGTATCAAAAATGAAAAAGGGTGAATCTACCTCCAATGAAGAGGAAATTAAAACAATAATTAGGAATTATTTTGCCCAACTGTATGCACATAAATTTGACAATCTTAGTGAAATGAGTGAATATTTATGAAAATATAAGTTTCCCAGATTAACTGAAGAGGAAGTAAATTACTTAAACAACCCCATCTCAGAAAAAGAAATCAAACAAACCATCAATGAACTCAAACATTTAAAGAAAAATTGATTGCAATACTCTATAAATTCTTTGGGAAAATTAGTGAAGAAGGAGTCCTACTAAATTATTTTTATGACACAAATATGGCACTGATATCTAAATCAGGAAGAGACAAAATGGAGAAAGAAAATTATAAACCAATTTCCCTCATGAATATAGATGCAAAAATTTTAAATAAAGTATTAGCAAAAAGACTACAACAAGTTTTCACAAGAATAATACACTTTGATTATGTGGGATTTATTGCAGGAATGCAAGGATGGTTCAATATTACGAAAACCAAAAGTATAATTGATCATATCAACAATAAAACTAGCAGAAACCATATGATTATCTAAATAGATGCAAAAAAGGCTTTTGACAAAATACAACATCTATTCCTATTAAAACACTAGAAGGTATAGGAATAAATGGAGTCTTCATTAAAATAATAAAGTAGCATCTATTTAAAACCATCAGCAAGTATTATACGTAATGGGGATAAGCTAGAAGCATTTCCAATAAGATCAGGAGTGAAACAAGGATGTCCACTATCACCTCTCCTATTCAATTTGGTACTAGAAATGTTAGCAGTAGCAATTAGAAAAGAAAAAGAAATTGAAGGAATCAAATTAGGCAAAGAAGAGACTAAGCTATCACTCTTTGCAGATGATATGATGATATACTTAGAAAATCCTAGAGAATCAAGTAAAAACTACATGAGACAATAAATAAATTTAGCAAAGTTGCATGATATAAAATAAACCCGCATAAATCCTCAGCATTCCTACATATTTCTAACAAAATGCAACAGCAAGAGATAGAAAGAGAAATTCCATTCAAGTTACTGTAGACATTATAAAATATTTGGGAATCTACCTATCAAAACAAACCCAGTATCTTCATGAACACAACTACAAAACACTTTTCACACAAATAAAGTCAGATCTAACTAACTGGATAATCGTCAATTGCTCATGGCTGGGTCAAGGTAATATAATAATAAAAATGACAATTTTACCTAAATTAAATTACATATTTAGTGCCATAGCAATAAATCTACCAAAAAATTACTTTATAGAGTTATTGGTAATGGAATTTGGAGATGCCCCTTTATTGGCTTGATTTTTGGGTTGAGTGTTAAAACCCAGAGCTTGTGAATCCCACTTGTGGGATGGACTTGTTGACCTGAAGAGAGAGAGCTGAATGAGGAGGAGCCGTGAATTGGGAGAGAGGCCCAAGTGTAGAGAAGGCAAGAAGGACTTTGGGAGAGCAGTATCCAGTATCGTGGAGCCTGAGTTGCTGAGAGAAAGACTGCTAAGAGCCCGTTGGAACTGCCACCTGAAACTGCTACCCGGAACTGCCAAGGACTGAGGAGGCATGGCTGTGATGCCGGTATTTTGTCTGTCTGTTTTGATGTTGTTTTGCCAGATTCACCTGATGAAGGACAGTGCTGCTGTTGTAGACGTCCTGGAACCTGGCTGTTGGTTCAGAAGCCCTGAAGGAGGATTTTCTTGTGGTATCTGAACAGAAATCCTGG
>JAQQSV010023325.1:0-10397 GCA_028646515.1 Pseudochirops corinnae
CATAAGGCGATAACATGTTAGCAGGACCCAGCCTCTCCTGCACACTCCTGCCAGTTCTTTGCCTGGTTCTATGGGTATTCCTTGCATTGCTCCACCCCTCCATTTAAATAAAAAATTGAGTCCAAATTCCCTCCCTCCCCTCCAGATAAGCAATATGATGTAAGCTATACAATCTAACCTTTCTAGAAAGCAATTTGGAACTATGCCCAAGGGACTATAAAACTATTCATACTCTTTACCCAAGAAATTTCACTACTTGAGTCTGTAGCCCAAAAAGACAAAAATAGGGTGGAAAGATCTGTTTTTATGAAAATATTTATAGTAGCTCTCTTTGTGATGGCAGAGAATTGGAAAATGAGGGAATGCACATCAATTTGAGAATGACTTAAGTTTTGGTATATGATTTTAATTATCATTATTTTGCTATAAAAAATAATGAGCAAGATGACTTGAGAAAAATCTGCAAAAATTTACAAGAACTGATAAAGTGTGAAGTATGCAGAACCAGGAGAACATTGTATACATTAAGAGCAAATATTGTTCAATTAACAACTATGAATGACTTAGCTATTCTCCATAATAAACTAATCCAAGATTTTCTCAAAGAACTTATGATGAAAAATATTTTCTGCCTCTGGAGAAGGAACAGATGGGAAGTCTTCCTTCCTTCTTTCCTTCCTTCCTTCCTTCCTTCCTTCCTTCCTTCCTTCCTTCCTTCCTTCCTTCCTTCCTTCCTTCCTTCTTTCCTTTCTTCTACTTTCTTCTACAAAATGAGTAATATAGAAATATGTTTTATGTGATTGACCATCTCAGGGAGGAGGAAAGAGAGGAACACAGGAATAGAATTTGGAATTTGCAACTATTAAAAAAATTAAGTTAAAAGTGTTTTCCATGCAATTGAGGTAGAGTAAATAAAATATTATTTTAAAATAAAAACACAATAGAAATTTTAAATATAAAAGAAGATATTTACCAAAGTGAAAGTAAAAAACACATTGACATGTTAAAACATTGAGTTATAACTTTTTGAAAACAAAACAATACATGAATCATTAGCTAATTTGACTGAAAAGAAAATAGAAAACAAAATTACCAGTATCAAAGTATAAAAAAGAAAAGTAACAACCAATGAAGAAATAATATTTTTTTCTTTTCCAACAGCCATTCTGAGCAGTTTAATTTATTGAGAGGAGAAGCTGAAGCAGCCACTCTTGTTTACACAGAATTATGGCTTTGATTGTTGTTTTTGCTGTGTATTGGAAACATAAATAAAGTTTTTTACATTATTTTCAGCCAGGAGCATCTCGGCAGTTTTTCTTTGTTGGTACTCTTGTACTCTGATCCTATAAGCTTTTTGTTTTTTTTTTTTTACCTTTGAGAAAAGAAGTTTTTTGATTCTTCTTTTCAGCACAGGAGACTTTTTCAAAACAGAACAGACTGAAGTGTTACTGAGAAGGGACAAATGACAAAAATCAAATGAGATCCAAGTGTGAGAGGAGTGCCAATACACGTTTTCCCCTGATTATAAGAGCAGCCCACCACCACTGAATTCCATTCTCTCAGGGAGTTCAATGAAAGCCAACCAGTCTGGTGCATGTATATTCAGGAGTCCCTTGACTGGCACTTATAGACAACTAAAGCCAACCCCATGAGGTTCCCAATGAGATAGACCAAGGCCTTGAGGAACTTCTGGCTTGAAATCTCCTGCATCTTGAAAGTGGCTGAAATAGCCATAAGTGCTCAAATAGGCCTCCAGGCCATCATTCACACCATCATGGTGGGGAAGATGGAGACAGTGTTGCTTGCCATGTACATGAGGAATAGGTTCATGGGGATCTGTTGGAGGGGACCCAGGGCAAAGTTCCAGTAATGCTTTTCTACCAGGATCTGGTCTGTTTCCTGCATGCTGGTATATACAGAATCTCCCTGGCCACCTCCTGGATCACGTCAGCCTCTGCTGTCTCCTCCAGGCTGCTCAGCTCAATGGCCTATTTGAAATGCTGGCCTCGACTCACCATCAAACTTGTCTGGGTTGTCAAGGCAACAGCTGCCTCCTAATACCACCAAGAAAGAAACAGGCCTGGACTCCATAGCTTTCTGGAATGCATTGGGGACCCTCACCTCCCTCCAGCAGGGACAGCCCCAGACCCCAAAAGTGTGACCCCAAGAAGCCTGGCCTCACCTCCCAAACAGCAATTATGGGTCAATAGAGAATATTTTTAGAAACATTTTGTTCAGTTTTATGACAACAAAACCAACAACTTAGTTGAAATGGATCAATAATTGTAAGAAGTAAAATGTTCAGATTAACAAAACAGAACAGAACCATCATATTGTTTAAGCTGACAAAGAAGGAGTGAGAAAATAGACATGTTGCTGCACTATTGTGAGAATTATAAATTGCTCCAGTCACTATGGAAACCAATTTGTAATAATGCCCAAGAAAGTACTGTGTAGGATGAAGTGTGGTCTCTCATTTGCTAAAGTATATAGAGCCTTTGGCTTTAGGGCCATAAGGAAAATGAATAAACAAGAGAACTGGCTCTAAGCTGTGATTAATGAGACTTGCTGTTTGAGGTAAAAGGCATTTGGGACCATAACTAAATTTTGTTTGGAGTTTGAATTTGGGTATGGTTGTCTGCATAAGGCAGTGCCTGCATCAAATGCCACAAGCTACTCAAAGGGAGTGTGATCCTATACTGTCAACAGGTGGAAGCCTACTTCTGGTAAAAGCCGAAGGAACAATTTTAGCCTCATCTAGAATGGGATTCCTTTGGTCATACCCATGAAAATCCTTTGAAAAGGAATGTGCCCGCCTATTCCTGAGTCTAGCTATTAGGTGGCACTAATACTGCATGGATGGATATCTGTGACTTTACCTGAATTTAAACAGAGCCAAGGATGTTTTATCCTGTCATATTTGGAATGTCATATGTCCCTGCCTATCCCTTCTGTAGCAAGTTTCTATGATCAGAGCAAGTAGTCAGTAAAAGATATGAACCATCTTGTTTGTGGATAACAAATGTAAAGGAAGCTGAATAAACTGAATTATGGTTTTGAGGGATTTGGAAAGACAGATAAGAAGATTTGGGGACAAATAAGCCCCTCCTGTCTCCAGATAATTGATATCAGTTTCAGAAAGGTTTAAGTATGTTGAGAGTGTGTGAGGAAGTATTTTTAGGAAGGAGAAAGATTTGTAACTCGATTCTAAAATTTTAAGGAAAGCAACAGGATCAGATTGATTCTTCTAAGAACTATATGTAGATGTATAAGATCGGCTTTCAAAGGTTTCTCTATCATGTAAACTCAAACCTTGAGCATGTTTGGTAATAAGATCAAAAGCTTGGATTTTTTTTATGTAGTGTTGTAACTGTGAAACTTTATTGTAATGTACCTTACCTGTGTGGCTAGAAAACTGAACCATTTCTATGCACCCTTGGTATTAAATCATGTCTCTGTGAGCCCCCTATCAGGCCTGACTGAATATCCCTTGCTCCGGAGTGAATTTCTGAGCCAAAGGACCTGGAAAAGATGACATCAGACGCAGATGGCATCTCCAGCTTCTCCAAGGATCCAGGCCTGCACAGGAACTGCAGCAGCTTTAGATTATTGCTTTGTGTTGTTCTCTTTGTGTTACTTTGATCTCCCTTACTGTTAGAAAATCTTACGTGACAATTTCTGAAGGTTTATAAAGTTTTCAATTAAGCATTGCTAAATTGATGTAATAGGTTGTAAAGCAGAACAGTGTTTGCTGTTCCAATATGGATTTGTGGCTATTCCATGAACTAAGCAAAAGTTAACATTTGTAACTGAGTGTGTATATGTAAAAGATTCAATTTCTGAAGTATCTCTTTTTAGAGGATAGACAAGCTTTGTGAAACAAGGGTGTATATCTTCTATTCAGTTGTGAGGTTTAAGTCCGAAACCTCTTTTGTTTAAGGTCTACAATTATGTTAGTGAAAAATAATTTATGAGGCATCTAGTTTATGTAGCAGGTAGAGATATTAAGGACAGTTAAATAGTCTGAGTAATGGGTTATACTAGCCCATGCTCACTCTACTTCTGATCAGTTTTCAGTTTTTAAAATTCGGAGCTCACAGAGACGTTAAAATGGGAGGAAACTTGGTGAAGGGTTTAAAAGATGAAGGAAAAGATCTGAGAATATTACAACTCATAGCATGTAAGAAAGAGATTTCAGTTAAGAAACAGATTCTAAAGAAATTTCTAAAAATAGTCTATCAAACAGCTCCATGGTTTCCAAGTGGTTCTCAGATCAGAGGACCTGATTGGGAAGTAGGAGCAGAGGCCCTAGCTAATTATTTTAAAGAGAATGGGCAGGAGAGTGATTCTGGTTCTGTCCAGGGTTAGAAAGGATGGATTTCTATTGAAATCCTTTGAGGGTTCTATTAGTCTGAAAGAATTACCAGGCAAAAGCAGTCTTGGCAGTTTTAAAAGGATTTATTATGCTTGTCAGCGGGCAGGAGAAAATTAAGGGGACTCCTGTGAAGTGTGGGGATTGGGGGTACTGATTATGTAGTAGCAAAGTCATACAAAGGTCGAGTTAGGGAGGAGCACCCAGCCTGTCTGCCCTGAAAGGTCCCCCTTTGATAAGGTGAAGTTCTTTTGTTAGGAGTTATCTTACAGCTGGCCATTAGAACAAAAGGGGTAAACCTTTCTCTAAGGAATCCTTTTAAGAATTCTTACGTGTGACCTGTTACAGTTACCAATCTTCAGGGAAGATACTTACAGGCTGGGGGCTGTGGAAGGGACAGAGTTAATGACTTACAGCTGGGGGGAAAGATGACCTTTCCACAGGCTGATATCACATACCCAGGTGCCCGAACACAAAGTCACCCCAAAATATTACAAGACCTCAGCAGCCCCCTTCAATAAGAGCTTTCATTGGACTTCAGAATGTAGATTTAGAGATTCGGGAAACGGCCTCAAGGGCCAAGTCCCGGGCCCACAAAAAACAGCAGGGACTTATGTTCAGTTCGGGACTCCCTAGGTTCAGGAGGGCAAGCCAATTTGTATCCCTCCCCCTCTGAAGTAACTTCTGTTATTTTACAGCCTGGGGTTACGTCCCTAAACATCTATCCCGGCCAGGAGAGAGAAGTTGTTTTTAGAAGCCCCTCTCCAGCCACAGGGGTACTTCTGTTAATCTCAGAAGGGGAATACACAGATATACAATTCACTCCAACTTATGTGGAACAAAAGGACTGGGAAGATGATAATAAAATCAAAATTAAAATTACTAATCCCAGCAATTCAATTAAAAAAGGATCAACAGATATTTCAAATACAGAACCCAGAGGTCATGTGGTCCCAAATCATTACAACCTCAAGGCCTATTCTTCATATAAACGTCGAGGGCAGGAGAATTCGGGGTCTGTTAGACACTGGGGCAGACAGGTCCATTATCAATCAGGAACAATGGGACCCAAAATGGATTGTCCAAGAATCAGATATAAACATGAGGGGCATAGGAGAAGTTAGCCAGCCCTTTCAAAGTGTGAGGAAACTTACCTGGGAATTTGAGGGCATGTCAGGAAAATTTCAGCCGTATTGCTTGGCTTCCTTGCCAATGGCTTTATGGGGCAGAGATATTTTATCACAACTTAAGGTTACAATCACAACAAATTTTCAGGAGGGGCCCTGATTGATGGGCAGCCAACAGCTGATCCTATTGAATGGCTTATCTCAAAACCAGTATGGGTGGTTCAGTGGCCCCTAAGTGCAGAGAAAATCGCTGCCCTATTAGACACAGTGCAAGAACAGCTGGAGCTAGGCCACATTGAGAAGACAAATTGCTCATGGAATTCTCCAATTTTCGCAATTAGAAAAAAGACATCTGGAAAATGGAGGATGCTTATGGATTTGCAGGAAGTAAATAAGGTCATGAAGGATATGGGGGCATCACAGCCTGGCTTACCATCTTCTAATATGGTACCAGCACAATGGCCTTTATGGGTCATAGACATAAAGGACTGTTTCTATAGTATACCTCTCCAAAGTCAGGACCAAAAAAATTTTGCATTTTCAGTACCATCCATAAATCTAAGAGAACCCCGAAAAAGATACTGTTGGAAAGTATTGCCCCAAGGGATGAAAAACAGTCCCACATTATGTCAAAAGTTTGTGGTAAAGGCTTTAGAACCAACTAGAGACAAATATCCTACAGCTTACCTAATTCATTACATGGATGATGTTCTATGTGCACACCAAGATGTATTTACTCTAGAGAAGATATTAGAGGAGGTTACAAATAATTTCGCTGCTGTGGGACTTAAAATAGCCCCAGGAAAAATACAGAAGACAGCTCCTTTCACATATTTAGGCAATAAAGTTCAGAATACTACTATAGCTCCTCAGAAAATGGAAATTAGGAGGGATAATATTAAGACTTTAAATGACTTGCAAAAGCTTATAGGAGACATAAATTGGATCAGATCTAATCTGGGTATCTCAAATGAGTGTTTATCACCATTATATCAATTACTGGAAGGTGATACCAACCTCACTTCTCCTAGAATTCTTACACCTAAAGCTAGAAATGCTTTGGATTACATTCAGGAAGCTATTAGAATTGCAATTACACATAGGATAGATCCTTCTGCAGGAATACAACTCACAATGCTGAGCATGAAATGTAGCCCTACAGGTGCTTTAATGCAAAATAATTTTGTCATTGAATGGGGTTATATTTCACATCAGCCAAAATATTCTTTACAAACTTACCCTGATGGGATGGCTCAACTCATAAAGAAAATGATCAGACGATGCTTATGCCTAAGTGGTCATTTGCCTGAAGTTATAAAAGTTCCTTATACTCAGGATCAATTCTAGCAATTGGTTGAGAATCAAGAATCTTGGCAATTGTTGTTAATATATGCTATCCCCATACAACATTATTCACCAAAAGGTATTTTTAGATTCTTAACAAACAATGAGTTCATAATCACTAAGGTATGTGAGGATCAACCTGTTTCAGGATTTAATGTATTTACTGATGCCACAAAAGGCTACAGAGCTTCTGTGTACTGTCCTGATAAACAGGTTATGAAAATGATCACCACCCCTCATGATTCCACACAAAAAAACGAGCTCACAGCTATAATATCTGCTCTCACTCCGTTTCCTCAGCCTATTAACATCATTACAGATTCTCAATATGCGGCCCTAGTAACTAAAAAGATAGAAACAGCCAATATATGTAGAAGTAAAACTCTGTCGTACACCTTGTTCTGTGATTTACAAGATATTGTACAACACATATCACATCCCTTTTACATTATGCATATCCCTTCTCATACCGGTCTTCCTGGACCACTTTTTAAAAGTAATCACATAGCTGATCAAATCCTTGTGGGATCATTAGAATTAGCAAGGGAATCCCATCATAAATTCCACCAATCTGCTAGAATGCTTGCTAAGACTTTTGATATCACTAGAGAACAGGCTAGACAAATAGTTAAAAGTTGTCTATCATGTGTTTGCAGTCCCTCTATACCAAAGGGTGTAAATCCCCGTGGACTGTTACCCAATGAAATTTGGCAATCTTATGTTACTCATTATTCTGTTTTTGGGAGGTTAAAATATATACATGTAACAGTGGACACATATTCAGGCTTTACATGGACAACTGCTATATCTGGAGAAAAAACTTCTCATGTTGTAGAACATCTTATTACATGCTTTGCTACTGCGGGGGTGCCAAAACAATTAAAGACTGACTGGCCCCGCTTATACCTCAAAAACTTTACTGAATTCTGTCTTCAATGGGGTATTCACCATGTTACAGGGCTTCCTTATAATCCCACGGGTCAGGCTATTGTTGAAAGAAAAGACCGCATACTTAAAACTGGTCTTCAAAAACTAAAAGGAGGAACCTGGTGCATGGGTACCCCATGACGAATTTTGGGGTTGTCATTATATGTAATAAATTACTTAACATTAGATCATGAAAATAAAACACCAGCTGAAAAATTTGGGGGCATTTCTGACCATACAATTGGCAATTCTAAAAGATCACAGCCCTAGGCAACTGCAGTTAATGAATGGGTGATGTGGAAAAATGATAAGGGACTATGGTGTGGTCTGCACAGAATAATAGTGCATGGCTGAGGCTATTTGTGTGTTTCCACAGAAGACAAGGAGGAGGTTTGGATACCGGAAAGGAGATCAAGGACTGTGTCAATAAGTGCAGAGACCACACATTGGGCCTGCCCCCAGGACCAGAACCAGGCGAAACCAACAGGGGAGGAGGAGCCAGAGCCGAAATAAGGTCAAACAGACGGTGATCCTGATTGCTACTATCTTTGCTCAGCTTCAAATGGTTGCCTCTACAAAATACTGGGCAGTCATGGACCACTCACCTTGGGTAGAAATGGTCGGGTGGAGAGAATTCCTTCCACAAATCACTTTAGTAGGAAACGGGTCAGTCCTTATTGCCAAAAGTTCTGATATTCATAATTCAAATGTGACTCGTCCTGTGCTTGATTTTAATTTTACTGGATTAGTGGATGAACTTCCTTTGTGTTTTTCTACTCTTAATACATCCTCATGCAGCTTAATGCAAATTATCAAGTATCATTATTATTAAGTATCAAGTATCATTATAATCAGCCTTGAGGCAGATTCAAAAGTGCTGGAGCCCTTGTTAAGAAAGAGCTGAATGAGAAACTCCATGCCAAAGAAATTTTCAGAGCTAAGGAATTAGTATACCTTGAGAACATCACAACATATACTATGGGAATTTGGGGGACTTTTTTCAATTGTTCAGGATTGTGGGGTAAACGTCAGGCAAAGTGTCCAGACCGAAACAAATGGGACTCATCTTTGGGTCAAGTGGATCCTCTATTTTTAAATTGTAGGACTGATGTACCTGCTTGCCATCAGGTGGATCAGCAAACCTACGTTTCCTGGCACAATGACACGAACATTAAACATAGACATGGAGGATATCCTAAACAAAATTGGTTTGGACACTTACAGAGAGGAAACCTGGAAATATGGAAAATCCTTAAGAATTTCATAAAAGAAGTTCCTATGCTAATCTGATGGTTTCCTATAGAAATAGTTTCATGGGGGTCTTAACATTATTAAAGAATAAGAGGAATTGATATAGACTATGGCCTGAGAATGATGCTCCTGCTTTGCTAAATCCCATACATGCAGGAGGAATGTAACAAGGTTTTAACCCAATTTCCTCCTTTCCATATACAGTAATCCATTAACAATTCTGGGTTTTAACATTAAGACACTAAAATGATCAATTTTACAAGTTACAAAAGTGATAGCCAAATTGTGTTAAGTGTAGTAAAAACAGTAAACTTTATATGAAGTCACTTGAATTCCTAGATCATACAAAAATATTGATAAAATGATGGATTATTTTACCTAGTACAGACAATTATTGGTTTCTTATCAGTAGCAGGGGCTCAGATCTTTTGTTAATCAATCCCTTTTTCCCTTCCTTCCAGTGGGAGGTGGGTGTGCAAGTGGCGGGGGGGAGGGGGTGGGCGGGTGTTGCAGCCTCCTTTTGTAAGGTAAAGTTGCAAATACCTGATTTTCTACAATGCAACTTAGTTTTCTATTTATCCTACTTCTACTTCAGAGATATCAGATTCACCTAAGGTGGAGGGAAGACCATTTTCGAAATTTTGGGGAAATATTTTTTTAATTGCTTTTTTTCAAAAATTAATTTTTCTTCTTTTTACATAATTCATTTCCATGAGATTTTGAGTTACAAATTTTTTCCCCAACTTTCCCCTACCCAACACCTCAAGACAGCCATCCCACTGTATAACTCCTCCCCCAGTCTGCTCTCTCCTATGTCCTTCCCCAAACCCCTCTGACTTTCCAGTAGAGTAGGATGGATCTCCCAACCCCAGTGCCTGTATATTTTAATTCCCAGTTGGATGTAGTTAATAATAACAACAATAATAATAATGTATATACATATATATTTTTAACATTTGATTATAGAACTTTAAATTCTAGATTCTTTCCCTTCCTCCCTTGTCACCCACCCTCACTGGATGGACAAGCAATTAAATACAGGCTGTGCATGTGTAGTTAAGCAGAACATCTCCACAGTGTGCATATTGGGAGAGACTGATTATATGTCCCTCCTTCCTATCCAGCCCCCCCCTTGTTTTATTCTCTACCCTGTCCCTGTCCCTTTGCAGAAGTGTGTGCTTCCAGCAACCCTTCCCCCCATCTGCCCCTCCCCTCCATCATCCCATCTCTCATCTCCATCCCCCCTACTCTCCTGTGTGGCAAGATACACAGTTTAGAGTTTATGTCATTCCTTCACTAAGCCAAATTCAATTAGAAGAAGGTTGACCCATTCCCTTTTGCCTTCCTGTTCTTCCCCTCCATTGTAACAATTATCC
>JAQQSV010023326.1:0-10396 GCA_028646515.1 Pseudochirops corinnae
TTTTTTTTTTAACTCATCATCAACATAACAGATTTAGAATTGAAAGGTACTACAGAGGTTATGAGGTACTACCCTCTCGTTTTACAAATGGAGAACCTAAGACACAGAAAAGTTAAAGTGATCTGCCCAAAGTCACATGGACAGAAGCCATAGAGCCAGAATTTGCACACAGTTCCTGTGATTCAAATCCAGTCCTTTACCCACTGCACCACCCTGACTCAGCTTAGTTTGAATGAATATTCTGGACAGTTTAGATGGACTCCATTTTGCTTCTCTGCAGAGAGCCATCAAGAGTGGCAGAAATAGCATTAAAATTGTTTAGAAGTCTATTCTATGCAGCATATCTATCTTCTTAGAAAGCTGTGCGTCAACTGGCTCCTTGTGAACTGTCAGAGTCATAGACTTTGAGAAGAGCAAAGGACCTTGGTGTTTACCCAAACCAGTCTTCTCATTGTAGAGCTGCTGCACCAAATGAGATAGCAGTGACTTGTCCAAGGTTCCTTGGCAAGTTATCAGTAGGATCAAGGTCCATGCTTCTGAATTACAGTTCCCTGTTCTTTTCTCTACTAGGGATCCTTAAATTGGGAGTCTGGATTCATTAACTATATGTTAATATAATTGGTTTCCTTTGTAGAATTTTGCATTTTATTCTAGGGGATCAGAGGCTTCACTATAACTCCAAAGGTATCCATAACACAGACAGTAAGAAAGGCCAAAGACCCTAATCTACATGTACCAGGAAATTTTTCTGTCTAAAAATCTCCTATTGCCAAGGACCCAATGTCACCACACCTTTCCCATGTTTTACATGTATATAGACTTTGTGGGTCACATTTGCTTAGAGTGAAATGAATTTGAAGCATAGCAATAGGTAAAAATGAGCCCATCAAGACATAGAGCAGCTTTAAAAGCAATGGAATCTTGAAAAGTCACATCTGTCAGCATCCTTGAGTCCCAACTCAGCTCTGTCCCATCAACCAATTTCCTACCCTGCCACCATGCCAGCAATGTCCCTGTCCTATTCTGTCTTGTCTGTGACAATGTGAATAGGAACGGCCTTGGACCTGTGGTCCCCTGATCCCAGGGAGGGCAAAGAAAAGGTGAGAAACCACAAATTAGGCCAGAGGCCCAGAGTCTGTGCTGAGGGACTCTAAAGTCCAAAGAGGCAGAGCCAGGACCAGGAGCTGGAAACTACAAAGAAGCAAACTTGGATTGGATAGTTAGGAGCACTCCTCAACAATGAGAGCTACCCAAAAGTAGAATGAGCTATTTGGGAATCAGTGAGTTCCAGCTCACTGAAGATTTTCAAATAAAGCCTGGATGTCCAATGGTTAGCAATGTTGTAAATGGGATTCTTGTTCAGGTATGGAGTGGATGAATGCTGAAATCATTCATGTCTGAAATTCTGTAAATGTGGTTCTGAGACCCAGATGAAGTAGAAACAATACACTCCAGTACTTCTTTATTATCTCCTGGATCAAGTATAAAATCCTGTATTTGACTTTCAAGGTCCTTTATAACATGGCCCCCTCCCTCGGATCTTCCAGTCCTCTTGTATGTTCCTCCCCTCCCCTGTGATACAATTGCACCAGCCCCCCACTGTTCCTCACCATCCATCTCCTCACTCCATGTATTTGCATAGGTTGTGCTCATGTCTGGAATGATGTCCCTACACATTGTCACCTCTGGCTTCCTTGAAGACAAATTTCAAATCCTACCTTTTGCAGGAAGTCTTTTCTGGGGTCTACCCCTATTTAAACCATTCAAATGGCTTCCCCTCTGAGATCACCTTGCATTGACACTGTCTATATCTTGCATGTATACAGCTGTTTGCATGTTACCTCCCATGTTAGAATATGAGCCCCTGGAGGATAGGATCCATGGTTTCATTTTTTTTTTTTACATTTCCAGCATTTAGCACAGTACCTGACACATTAGAAGAGCTTAATTTGCTTTAATTTGCATTTATTTTGCATCATAGGAACATATATTGTGGTTGACTGACCAAAGAGGTCTGGGACATGATAGCATTAGACCAAGTCAAATTACCTCAATGGCCCATGGCTGGGCTTCTGGTAGACAAAATTCAGAAGTCCTGTAAGCTTAAATATACATCACTCCCCCTTTGTGAACTGTTCCCATTTTTCCATAGTATTCTGACTTTGTCCACCATGATACAGATAGTCTTTACCTTGGTTAATTTATGATGCAAAAATAATATCTATGTGATGACTGGTTATTAATATGCTAATGAACACAGGAAGGGTGCAAGTCCTTACTACCCCTCCCCCAATAGATGTTACCCCAGATTCAGATTGGCAACCATTTCATAAGATTGTTTGAATTGACTGGAGGTGGTTTACCTTAAAGAACAGGAGACTTGAGGGTACATTATAGCTGTCTTCAATTATTTGAAGCTCTGCCACCCAGTTTGCTCCACTTGGAGTCAGAGTGGGAATAGGAAAAATGACTGTAAAGTCAAAAGAATCAAATTCAGGTCTGATATCAGGGAAAATGCCTCAACAATCAATCAGCTGAAAAGCATTGATTAAGCACCTATTGTGTGCCAGGCACCATGCTGGGCACAAGGGATGCAGGTATAGTAATCAGAACTGTCCCAGCATAGGATGGGCTGCCTTGGGAGGAAATGGGTGCCCCCTAGATGGTAGCCTTCAAGAAGAGACAAGACAGTGACTTCTCTGATTAGTTGTAGAGAGATTCAGATGTGTGCTGCACTAGATAGCCTCTAGGTTCCTTCCAACTCTGAGTTTTGGTGATTCTGTAATTATTTCCCTGCATTGTATCATGGGGAAAGAAAGAAGATGTCCATTTTCTGATAATGAGAAGAATGAAAAAAGTTTCTTAAGGGCCAGATGTTCCATTGATCCAATTATACTGAACCTTTCAGTCAAAAGGAAGTTGATTATAACCCTTGTTCAAAACCCAGAAACAGCCATTACTGTGCTGTTGTGTGGAGTTCTCTGATACACAAGGGAATGAGCCCATCACCCTTTATCTCACTGTGAAAACAAGGTTTGAGAAGATGTGCATTCCATAATGCACTTATTCCCTCTGAAAGTCTATTTCCCAGCATCCCTGAATTAACAATGCTCTGCCTAAGCTTTCTTGTGAAAGGGGTTTGTCGGTTTCAATTTAAGAGAAAAGAGGAAAAAAATCAAGGAAGAGATTACTTCAAAAAGAAAGTCTGAACTCATTTAAAAATACATCAGTTGTTCAAAAGTGGGAATGCTTTCAAAACAATAAGTGATGCAAATGTTTTGTTTTGTTTTTAATTTATTGGACTGGATTGGCGATATTATTGATGTACAGAATCCCTAGTATGGGGAAACTCATTCAACAAGTGGAGATCAGTTACTGCTCTCTAACTTGTGATTCTAGGAAGTTGCCTGATGCCCCAAAATGATGATGGTGGTGATGGTGGTCAGTCATGGTGGTGGTCGTGATGGGTTTAATGGTCTACAATAAGAATACTAGCTAGCATTCATATAGTGCTTTAAAGTTTACAAATATTATCTCATTTGATCCTCACAACAATCCTAAGAGGAAGGTCCCAATGTCCCCATTTTCAGATGAGGAAACTGAGGTAGACAGCTGTTAAGTAATTTGATCAGGGTCATACAACTAGTTAAGTGTCAAAGGCAAGATTTGAACTCAGGTCTTCTGACACCAGGTGCAGTGCTCTAAACACTGATTTCTGCTACACAGTCCCTTATAGCTTTCTGTAAATTGAGGCTTCTATGATGCACGGACCCTTAGGATGTGCCAAACTGGACCAGTAGACATCCCTTGTAAATGTCCTCCACTTTCTCCCATCTAAGTTTGTGTTAACTCTGTTTGCTATGACTGGAATTTGTTTTCAGTCCTCTACTTCTATTCTTGCTTCTTAGATCATTGTCTTACAACCCATATTTTTAGAGATCTAAGTCAATTGACTCCAACTCTGGGAATTCTTGCATGACCACTTGCATTTGGTGATTACCTGCCTGCCTCCTTCCCTGCCCCTTCACACTTTACCTGTCTCTTTGGTTTCACCTATATACACACAGACAAATCTATATGTATATACATGCACATATCCACATGCATATGCAAATGTGTCTATCTCTATTCATAGATATATCTATATATAAATCATATATTTATGATCAACTATATTTATATATGCATGTATAGGTGTAATTTACCTGTCCCTGTGATTTTAATAGTGTGGAGAAATTCCCATGAGGAAAATCACCCCACTAGCAGAGATAAACTATTTTTCTATAATTTACAGTCTTGGAGAGTATAAGAACAACCACACTTGCATACCCAGGATGGCTGCTAGCACAGGTTCTTTGACCTGCTTTTCTGAAGGAAAGCAACTCAAAATGGGTTAACAATCCTACTTTAATTAAACATGCATATAATTCACTTAGTTCAGGGGAAAAGTCAGCACACTGAACTTCAGAGAAAATAAAAACCAAAATTATAAGCAGAAATTACAGGCAGAGAAAATAGCACAAATGAATAGACAGGGCTTCTAATTGTCTGAGAAATTTGTACAGATCAAGAGACAGATCCAATTGTCTGACCATAGAAATACATACCTAGTTACCAGAGAGAGAAGCACCAACATCTGGGTTTTCAAAGCTGAGGGGCTTCTTAAGGGGTACCCAGAGTCTCCTCTGGCCAAATCACAGGAACCTTCTTCCCATGTGTGAGCCCAAAGCAAAATGCTAACCTCAGAGTATATATAGACTTCTCAGAGCCAGAGGACATCATAACCCTTGTGACCCAGCGTCTAATTAGAAATTAGCAAGAGGTATGGGCTTTCCTACCAAACAAGCTTCCCCTAATCAAACTTCCCTTAATGGGCTCCATGTGAGGCCTCTTAATGGTCAGGAAAGATCTTCAACTCCCATTAACACTACAGAGAGATGCCTGGGGAACTTGCCAGTCTAAGTGACTTGTCCAGGGTCACACAATGAGTGTGTATCAGAGTCAGTACTTGAATTCAGGTCTTCCATATTCCATATCTGTTTCTTCATGCTGCCCAGACTCACAATGCACTTAGCAAGGATTTAGTAGAACTGTAGGATTGTAACTTCCCCCCTTCCCATTTACCTCCATCTGCTGAGACAGATGTTTTTGTTTTTGATTTTTTCCTCTAGAGTCCATTCCCTTTACATGTATCTTGCAAAGCAAGGCAATCTCTGTGTGATGGAGGCTTTTGTTGTTAAGTTTGATTTGTTTAGATAAAGAGTTCATTCTCCATTATTTTGCTGAATATGAATGTAAATTCTGTCTGAGCATGTTACAGAAGGAGAGAGAGGCAGGGATAGACGGACAGAACAGACACAGAGAGGTAGAGAAGCAGAAACAGACACATGCACACAGAAACAAAACAGAGAACAGGGAGGAGGAGGAGGAAGAATAAAGAGAAAGAAAACAGAAAGGAAGGAAGGAAGGAAGGAAGGAAGGAAGGAAGGAAGGAAGGAAGGAAGGAAGGAAAATGGATGATAGATGAGAGAGAGAGAGAGAGAGAGAGAGAGAGAGGTGATTAAGGTGATTAGAGGAGAAAGTTCCACAGCAACCTTTACAGGAGGTAGACTCAGCAAAGTCTGTGAGGTTTTTGTCTCTCCCTTTTTCCAGTTGGTATTGTCAGGAGAAAGAAGAAGACAAACAGCTATGTGCCACAGAGAGGCACTATGTGTATTTCACCAAGCACCTAGTAAAATGCTCAGAAAACATAGATATTTAATGATTGTTGAATTTGCTGCAAAAATGGGTTAATTGATGGCAATCATTTTTTTTTTTAATAAAAGTACTCTTTACATTCAGGGTGGTAGCCATTTTCTACTCTTCCTTAACCACTGCTGCTGTTCTGCCCTCCAGGATGGACCTGTAGAGACCCTACCTAAGGCCCAGCACACAGCCCGGCACTCCTGGGAGCCAGGTTGCCTCCTATACATCCTGACATATTCTGCTCCACTATTCTCCCCAGCCCCACTCTTGAGCTGGTAACCAAATCAATGATATCATTGCTTCTATAAACATAAGTCAAATGTGATTACATTCTCTCTGTGATTATATTCACCATATTTGTGCTCTTCTGGACCAAAACTTCCTTCATTATATGTCTTCTCTCCCCTATTAGAAGGTAAGCTCCTTATGGACAAGTAGGTTCTCTCTTTGGATTTATTACAAAGGTTTTGTTTTGTTTTGTTTTGTTTTGTTTTTCTTTTCTTTTTCCACAAGGAGGTGGGAAGGAGGAATAAAAAAATATATGCTTGATAATTCATGAAAAACAAAAAAAATATATTAACTCCTGTGTAGCCTTGGCTTTGTCTCCAGTATCCTTCCTTCGTTCTGTAGGATCAGGCTAACTCCTGTTTTGATCATACATGTTAGAGATGATATCTTTTTAATCACTCCTTTTGTGTAAGTCTTAATGACTAATATGCTACAAACTCTTATTTTTGACCTTTGGGTCACTCCCAGTTTTGAATCTTGAGAGTCTAATATTAAGAAGCCATTGCTAAGCCCACAAGGTACTAAGGATACTGAAAGATACTGAGCTGATTACCTGTTCACTCCCCAGGCATGTGGTTTGATTCAGGTTCAGTCCTGGAGAGCTTGACTACAACAAAGTGAGGAGGTGGGATTGGAGTGGGTAGGCAGTTAAGTTCTTCTTCAGCTTGTTTAATCCCCATCCTAAGGCCTGGAGAAGAGTTTTTTTCATAGTTGAGTTTTTGACCCCTAGGATTTCTTCCCAAAATGAAGGAATAAAATGTACTCAGTTTATAATATGAATCAAGCATGAGAAAAGCCATTTATTCCTACACACAAAAGAAATGCCAAGCATAAAATACTCACTGGTCACATGAATAGAATGATTTACCCAGCACTTAGTGTTTTAACTTATGACTAATGCCACAATCTACTGGGTGATTAGCACTTAAACCTCTTCAGTAGATTAAGACATATGTGGGACTTTTAATTAGGCATTTTATATTTGATCTCAGGTCTGTACTATTGAAACAACTACTTCAACTATTGAAACAGAGGTACTTGTCCTCTGCTGTGCGGCTGTTCATCCTTTGTTCTCAGAGTTAATATAGTGGGGCTTGGATTGGCCATTCTTTCCAACAACAGGGAGATAGGTGCTAAGAATTCCCCTTGCTGTCATTCATCTCAACCCACTGGGACTTGTTGAACTTACAAGGTTGCCTTCAAGAATGGACATCTTATTCAAGATAGATAGCCATTCTCTTAAGGTAATGAAGCAATAAACCCAAATGAGGCAGTCTAAATACAGACTTAGGCTTACCTCAGAGGGATATGTATCTTAAATGCTATGTTCTCATGGTTGCATGGAGGCTAGGGCAAAGTTTGGGGAAAGATGCCTGTGCTACCACTGTCCTCTCAGGAAACAGCTCCAAACAGCTCTGACACAATCCCCAGGTGGAAAAGAAGAGGCTCCCACTTGTAGGCAAGCAGTTAACAAACATTATTAATAGCCTAATATATGCCAGACACTGTGCTAAACTCTAGGGATACTAAGAAGGGCAAAAAGTCCCTGCCCTCAAGAAACTGACAATCTAATGGGGAGACAACAGGCAAACATGCATGTATGATAAGATATATAGAGGATAAGTAGGAAATCACGGGTTGTTGACTGTCCTTCATTCTACAAGAGGACCATGACATCAGGAAGGAGTCATGACTTGCAGGTGATTGATTGTAAGTGAAGGAGGGCTAATAATTTAGGAGGAAGACACTGGAATTACAAGGGGTTTGGAAAGGCTTCCTGGAAAAGTTGAATTAAAAAGGAAATCAGGGAATCCAGCAAAGGGAGATGAGGAGAGAGAGCCCTCCTGGCATGGGAGATAGCCAAGAGGTAGAGTGTCTTGTTTGTGGACCAGCTAGCAAATTAGGTTTCATATAGTATAGATACTCAGAGGCTCATCAAACAAAGTTATCTCTGTTGTTGCATCTACCGAGGAATCTCAGTGATCTTAGTCTATGTTTGAAAAACTTAAGTATGAATTTTGTTCTATGGAATTCAATGCCTTTTGAAATCATCAATTCACAATAAATATTAGAGGATTTTACATTTCTACTTTCTGATCAATTGTGTGACTATAAAGATTTAATCTTTTATAGAAAACCTTGCAAATAACCTTGTCTGTTTCTTTCTCATATTTTCATAAAAACTTATTTTAATACATGTGTAGGTTTTTCTCTAGAGCAATTTGGTTGTACCATGGATAGAGCACTAGACCTGGGGTCAGGAAGACCTTGGTTCAAATCCAGACTTTGACTTTTACTAGTTGTATGACCCTGAGCAAGTCATTTAACCTTGTTTGATTCAGTTTCTTCATCTGTAAAATGAGCTTGCGAAGAAAATGGCAAACCACATTCTTTACCAAGAAAACTCCAAATAGGGTCGTGAAGAGTCAGACATGACTGAAATGAGTGAACAACAAGGTTTTGGGTTTTTTTTATTTTTTTTGAAATTTTCTCATATAACAGATATGAGAAAGTAGGCACATGGAATGGTGCTTATTGAAGACTTCTCAGTTGTCCATTTTAAACTATTTATTCTATATACATGACTTTTTTCTCAATCACTTGGTATTATTTCCCCTATTTCAGACATCTTAAGAATTGATGCATTGATGTCCTCATAATTGTTTTGTCTTCAGCATGTGTTTCTTCATTAAAAGTTTGCTTAGTCTCTATGATCTTTCCATGTTCATCTTCTTCAGAACAATAATTCTACTCATTCGAGATGGAAACGTTATGGTCAAAACATAATGATTCCATTGTTATTAAAGAAGGGAGTTGGTCACTAAAATGTTGCCACATAGGTTCCATTTTCTCTCTATTTGTTGTCTTTCCAATCTCAACCTTAATAGAACTTGAGATGATCTGACTAAATTGTCTTCCTTACCAGGCTTGGTTTTAAGTTATTTTTCCCTATCCCTTCTCCCTATTTTAGGAAATTCAACTGATTATAATCTACTACCATCCTTCTCTGTGGAGTCCTACAAATGAGTTTCTATTCCAAACTGGTGTTGACCTTGGCTTTTAGGAAGTAGCCCAGATGTTTGCTGACTGAGGCAGTTTTCTACACTCTCTTGGCTCCCTTTTGGGAGCCAAGTTCCATGTTCTGAATAACAATAATATATTTTGAATAATAACGAAGATGATAACCCTGCATTAAAATCTGATTCTAATGCCTCATTGCATATGATGGTGACCCCATAGGTCATAAAGTTTATCTATACCAACAGAGCACAGGCTCTTACAGTTCCACTGATCTGGAAAAGCTTTGAACATGTGTAGGATCAACCATACACTCTGTTTGCTGTCCAAGGACCAGTCTTGCTAAATTCAGAGAAATTCATCCACTACCAGTTGGCTATGAATTGATAAATTTGTGTAGACAGGACAACATAAAACTGTTGATTAAGGTACAGAGGGTGCACGCATATGAAAAAAAAACAAAACATTGCTTATATTCAAAGTAAGTAAATATTTAATTTTATATAGCCTTTATATTATGTTTTCTTCCCAATAACCAGGTAAAGTAAACAAATCACAAGATCAGAGGATGAAATTAGATATTTTAGATTAGATAGATATATTGATAGTTCAGCTATTAGAGATCATCGAGCCTGATTTCCCTAGTCTGACTTCTTTCCTAATGTTCATTCCTTCAAGTATGCACTTTACATTTGTATACATTTTTATGTGCATGTTCTCTCTCATTAGAACATAAGCTTCTTGAGAGCAAAGATTGATCTTGTATTTCTGCCTTACTTTTTTATCAAGTACTACAGTACTTGACATGTAGTAAGACTTTACTAAATGTTTCTTGATTAATTGGTTGATTGATTATGGATGAGGAAAATCAAGACCTACAAAGTGACTTTGCTGGTGTAAGTAAGTACAAGACCTGAAACTCATACCCTATTAGTGCCCTTTCTAAGCTCAGTGCTCTTTCTAAGACATACATCATTCTACCTCTCTGCTGGAGTTTAATTGGGGGGGGGGGGGGTGTTGTTTGTGTGTGTGTGTGTGTGTGTGTGTGTGTGTGTGTGTTTAGTAGGGATAAAGCAGTGGATAGAACACAGCCAGGGTTGTGCTGGAGGAAACTCTAACTTAGCAAGAGCTGATTGTCAAATTTTCAGTTTGAGTATTTACATTTCAGAAATCATCAAATACTATAAATCAAGGTTTTTGTTGTGTTGATTTTCTAGACTTAAGAAACTAAAGTTAATGTTAATGGTGCAAATTAAACTTAAAAATTTATCTCTGTATACATTTTTCCCCCAGAGAGCTCAAACATTAAACATTTACCAGCATACTCCTGTATTGTTCTTCAAAT
>JAQQSV010023327.1:0-10396 GCA_028646515.1 Pseudochirops corinnae
AAAAAAAAAAAAAAACAAGTTTGTTGCCTATGTAGCAAGCTTCCCAGAGAGCACAATGAAATAGATAAGAAGGCTTCAAGTAGTACAGATAGGCTGGAACATCAAAGGTCAGTAAAACATAACTTGTTTTATAGTCTCAGACAAAGCATAGACAAAATCATGTACCTCTAAATGTTATAAACATGCTTAATAAAATTTAATATAATGAATCCATGAGCCTGTAGTACTAGTGTTAGTACCCTAATACCAGATTTATAAAAATTAACCAAGAGTTGGCAAGGAGTTGGGGGGAGGGGAATTAAAGGAGATGGCAGAGTTTTATATCCTTATTATTTATTTTGTAAATGTATTTCTAATTACCTATTATTCAGGCAGTATTTCATATATAATTACTAAATACTCTAAGGTCACTGGCCAATTTCTCAGGTATCATAGAGGGAGTATGTTAGCCCTGACTGACTTGAAACCATCTAGCTTCATTCAGCATGTATTTCTTAGCCACGTCAATCTTTATTTTGTGTTTGATTTCTATGGCTAGATTGTTAAGGTTTATATTAAGCCTCTGATTATAATTAATTTTTCCTTGTAAAAACAGAAGCAAAATAGGAATTAAAAGCTTAGGCCTTCTCCTTATTCTCTCCCGTTTCACCCTCCTGCTAATTATGTAGCCTATATGTTTTCCCCATTTTATTTCTAAAGCACTTGTAAAATAATTTCTTGCAAGCTTTTATGTTCTTTTATAACCACAATTCATTTCATGTTTTCTTTAATTTATAGTTGTAAATAAAGTGAATTTTAGTGTGTGAAAAGCAGATTTTTTTTGTTATTACTTTGTAGAATTCAGTTTCCCAGGATCTGCAGCCATAACAATCTTTTGTTTCTAGGTGTTAGATATGAGTTCCCACAGTTATGGTTCAAGACATCTCCACTACACGTGGATTTCTTTATATAACCTTGCAACAATACAAACATTTGCACTTAAGTCATAAACATGTAGTATGCATCCACTATGTTGAGTTGACATGATAATGCTAAAAATTAATGTAACCTTATGAAGTCCCCCCTTAGCAAAATGCCTTCTTTGTTGCCCCTATAAAACAGGTGATCATTGGTCAGTGAATGGGGAATCTTAGAGTTGAGTGCACAGAAGCTATACATGTCTTGATCAACCCTCATCAAGGCTTGGGGAGAATCTGTGTTTGCCTCAACTGGCCCCCATTGATCCTTGAGGGTATTTAGGGGATGCACATGTTGTGCTGTCTTGACTGACTCCATCGAGACTTAGGGGTAGTTGCACTCTGCCCCCCCCCCCCCCCACACACACTTCTTGCCGGCCTCTGTGAGAAGGGTGATTAGGTAAGTAGGAGTTTGTCCTCCCATTATCAGCAATCCTCTTCTGAGAAACTAAACAAGAATAAAGTAAGATTATTGACCCCTTCTTACTGTCTTTCTTATATGACCAGATCAAGAGCAAATCTGTGCTAGCAAACTCCTGTGTGCTGTGTTTATTTCTCTTACAATAGTCTACAAAATTTTTCTTTTTCATGTTTTCTAAATCAGTTAGTGGTTATTAGTTGTCTACTCTGTGTAAGTTACTCTTATAGGTTGTGGGGATACAAAGAGAAAAAAAAGAAAAAGAAACACAATGTTCACCCTCAAAGAGTCTATATTTCTCTATGCCTAATGCTGGGCACCTTTCTTGAGGGAGGGAATATTTACTTGTAGAGGATCAGATAAATGGTCAAGTCTACAAGATATGTCATCATTGTTCAAATACCATATCTGATATAATCTGTGAGTGTAGCAAAGAGTAACACAAAATTCACAACTTACCTAATGAGGATGCTCAGAGAAGCATAGATATGACCTAGGAGCACCTGACTATATTTTCCAAAGGTCAGCAAGTAGAACAGACAAACAGGTAAAAGGATATCAGACTACTATTTTCTGGGTATTGAAAGGTGTCCAAAACCCAACTTTGTCATTGAATTTGACCCACACACTGCACTGTTATCCTATGGTAATTAAGTAAGCATTTTTAAGCATCTATTGTTTTCCACGACCTAGGCTGGGTGTTTGAATACAAAGAAAAACTGAAAAATGTTCTCTGTCTTCATCATGCATCAACACTATTCAACCATAAGTTTTACTTAAATACATTTTCTTCTTATACCTACAGTATCTATTAGCCTAAAATCTGTAAACTTAAAAAAAGAGATATTTTGATAACTATATGTAAGTACAGTTGATTGCCTTTTGGATTCCCTAGTTTTCTTTATTAATTTGACTCATGAACTACATAATTTGCAACGTTCCTTTGCACTTCTAAATTTCTGATCCTTTAAACTGCATGATATAGCAGAATACAAATCAGAATATGTTGTTAGAGAAGGGTTCTTAACTTGGGGTGAGTGAACTTGTGTGTATTCATTAAAAGAGGAAATGAGTACTTGCCACCCTACAGTGTGCTCACTACTTGAGAATAGTCTGCTACCCTTTCTTCCCCACTTATGTGTACAAAGAGATTACCTGTGATTCAGCTGGTCCCCATGTACACTAGAAGTCTACTGATATCATATTGACATGCATAAAGTTACCAAAAGCATGAAATTCCTCTCATTGCATTCATTAGTCTCCATCCCATGGACTAGATTTGTTCTTTTCAATCACAGTCTCAAATTCATTGTATAATAATTAAGAAACCCTGTTATTTAAGCTGGTTTTCAAGGAAATTTATATGCTCTCACCTCAACTGATGGATCCTATTTCTGCTCTAGACCTATTCGTGATGTCCAGATTAGGTTCTAATGAAAGAGGTTAGTTTTACTTTTATTATAACTCTTTCTTTGGCTCTCAATATCACCACCCTGAACCTTCAGGATGAATTAATTAAATATTAGGTACAACATGAACCAGATTCAGAGCAACTATTTCTTTACTATACATAAAAGAAAAGTTAATCTCTCCTTGTTGCCAGTCAGCTCCACTTAATGGACCCAGAACTTCTCAAACTCAAAAGGACACTTCTAAGCCAAGACACATACATTTTGAGATGTTTGAGAATATGTAACAGCAAGCACCCTAGCATACCCAGGATGGCTGGTAGGATAAAATACAAACAGAAATTATAGGCAGACAAAAATACAAACAGAGAAAATAACACAATTGAACAGGCCAACAGACAGGGCTTCTAGCTGTCTCATCATTACATACATACAGTTAGTTACCACAGAGAGAAGCATCAACATCTGGGTTTTCAAAGCCAGAGGGCTTAATGGTTGCCCAGAGTCTCATCTGGCCAAATCACACAATTCTTCCCATAACTGAGCCCCAAAACAAAATCTCACTTCAGGATATGTATGTATGTATGTATGTATGTATGTATGTATGTATATATGTATGTATATAGGACCCACTCCCTAATTACAAAGTAACAAAAGGTGGGCCTTCCTGAAAATAACACTCTTCCCCTAAGCTAGCTTCCCTTGTTGGGCTCCAAGTGAGACTCATTCAGGGGCAGAGAGGATCTTCAAATTCCTTTACCATTAAAAATACAAAACAAAAAAATGTATCCAAAAGGCAGAGTTTCAAGCTCGCTTACTCGAGTTCATACTCTAAATTGTAGTAATCACTGTCAGGCAGGAAATAATAGATCTATCCTATTATACCCTTGAGGGAAGTCTAATAATAGGAAGCACTAATTGACACACAGGAGAGTGGCAAGAAGGAAAATAAAGGTATAAACTGGGATGCCTTTCTTTTTAAAGTATACAGCAACCAATTCCTCTGCTGCTATCAAAAGCCCATCAAAGGACCAAGGGACCATTCAAAGTGTACTATATCATTCTGAAGCACCAAGTCTTTTCAGAGATGAAAAACTGCTAGGGGCTTGCTGTCCCCAAAACAGTAACACCACTCAGTGCTTAACAAGGAACATAGCATATGGACAGGAAGGTTAGCTTTGTGTATGTCCTATCCAACACTTTGGTCTTAGAGGTCACATAACTTATCAATACAATAAGATAAAGTAAAAAACTAAAGAAACAAAAAAACAAAAGGGTTATAAAAATCAGTTGCTGGATAATTCTACCCTCACCTCTCTGTCCAGGCAGTTGTGGAAAGAAAGAGGGACAAAAAGTAAATGAGAAAGCAAATTTTATTTTGTAAAGAGAGTTCTTCAGCAAATATTGAAGAAAAGGGAAGAAAAAATGATGGAGTGGAGTTTTGACAGCTTGCACCCAGAAAACAGTTAAGTTCCTTATAACTTCTAGTTCATTCTAGTAGACTCTATAATATCTGGGTCTGCCTGTTCTAGATTTCTGCATGTCTTGCTACCATTTTACAGAATACTTTGTCCCCTGCTTCTTTAGTCTGCTTTAGAGTCACAGATGGCTTTCCAGAATGATCTCAGTTTTCATGGCTACCAAAGGAGCAAGACACCTTGAGTATATATCCAGACATTTCTGGAGAAAACTGAATACAGAGTTTGATTATCAGCTTCTTTCATGTTCAATGGAAGTGAAAACTCTGACTGGATGTTTTTCCAATGGCACAGAAAACACACACCTGATGACTCTAGGACATGTATTCTAGTACACATTACCTAGTATATTTTAGCCTCACTAACTAATTTTTTTTGTTTTTTGTTTTGGAGGGGGGAGGGCAGGGCAATTGGAGTTAAGTGACTTGCCCAAGGTCACGTGGCTAGTTTTGTGTTAAGTGTCTGAGGCCAGATTTGAACTCAGGTCCTCCTGACTCCATGGCCAGTTCTCTATTCACTGTGCCACCTAGCCAGCCCAGAATCACTAATTCTTCCTCCATTTCTAGGAAGTCTTGGAGAGCTGCATTATATTTATGTTTTTGTTCTGTTTCCAGGGGGTGTGTCAATCCCTCAACTTCACTGAAAACTCCTTGACAATAGAGGTCAAACCTTAGATTTATATCCCTCACAGTGCCTATAATAGTGACTTACATAGAGTAGAAACTCAATAGCTATTGATTGATGTTAAATAGAGGAAGCATGGTACAGTGCAAAGGGAATGGGATTTGGAGTTGGAGGACCACAGTAGGTTTAAATCTCATCTCCACATATATTTCCTTTGTACCCCTTGGGTCAGTTCCTGAACCACTTTGGGCTTCAATTTCCTCATCTCTAAAATGAGAGGACTAGATTTGTTGACTTCTAAGTACTTTTCAGCTCTAAATTAATGAGTCTTTAAACTTGAAAACTATGCTATACCCATCTTAAATGATGAGGATTTTTGTCAACCCACAAAAATAGGATTTGTGAGGAGGAAGAGACCTTAATGAAAACTAATGCAACTTTCTCACTGTATAGACTAGGAAACTGAATACCAGAAATATTATGTGGTTTTCTAGCAGTTATATATTGAGTTGGTAGAAGAGCCTTGTACAGAAGCCAAGTCCACACTGCTTCTCTGCCAATCCTTCTTCCAAGACCATATTTTTTCTTATTGGGATGAAATGTCTTTCTGTTTTTGAGGACCTGACTCCTTGGTATCTTTCCAGTCTTCTTACACTTTACTTTTCCCCATAGATTTGATGATTAAGGAGTACTACCCTTCTTTCTGTTCCCCACAGGCTATATAGTTCATCTTCCAACTATATGACTTTTCACAGAGAAATGATAATCCAAATAGATTTGTGCAATTCTATACTGTCTTTATCTTTAATTATCAGTGTTCCATTCACTCCAATCAGAGGACCATCCTTTATTTAATTCTCTCTTTTTTTAACCAACATACACTTGATCAATCAACAAGTATTCATTAAGGAATTACTATGTGCCAGTCATTATGTTAAAGACGGTGTATACAAAGAAATTGTAGAACAGTCCCTGTTCTCCAGGAGTATATATTAAGAACATATAGTGTAGACAGTATATGTTGAGTGTGTGGAGGTAACCTGAAAAAAAGAAAACATTTACAGCTAGGTTTGGTGGGGAGAGGTTTCCAAGAAAGTGCTTCAGCAAAAGTGTCATTTGACCCACACTGACAGAAGTCAGAGAAACTAAGAAGGGGAGGTAAGGATACATTCCAGGAATAGACAATATCATCTCTAGAATATGGAGGTCAAGGAACTTCAAAGAAAACAATGTGGGTAGGTGACAGAGTAAAGGGGCTCATCAACCAAGTATTTATTAAGCACTTATTATGTAACAGACAGTACACTAGACACTGGGGATAAAAAGAAAATCTAAAGCAATATCCCACCTTCAAGGACTTTACATTCTAATTGGAGAAACAACATGCAAGAAACTAATTATGTTTAAGAAATATAGAATAAATGGTAAGCAATTCCAGAGGAAAAATACTGGGTAGAGTGGGGGAGGAGTATGAGGAAATGTCTCTTACAGAAAGTCAAACTTCAGCTGAACCTTAAAGGAAGCCAACTAAGTCAGACAATGAAGACAAGGAGCAGGAGCATTCTTTTATTTATTTATTTATTTTATTTACTTTTAGTTTACAAGATTCAATTCCACAATCCCTTGAGTTTCAGATTTTCTCCCCTCTCTTCCCTCCCCCCAACCCCCATGGTGGCGTGCAATCATGTATAGGACCGAGCAGGAGCATTCTTGTCATATGGGACTGGTGGCAGACTCCTTGTCTCTTTCCTGAATATCTGCTTTGCTGAATTAAAAAAAAAAAAACACAAGTAAACAAATAAACAAAAAACCTTATACGCAGACTGTTTGAACACTAGGTAATGAATCATTTGGCCACAGCAAGTCATTATACCACATACTAAGATCAAGGAGGGATTATGAACTGGTTTGGTGTAATACTGATGAAATAATGGATTCTTTAAATATTATCTTAAGTGAAAAAGGGAAAAATGATCTTTGAGAAATTATCTTTATAATTTTTATTTTCTTACATAAAATATGTCAAGTTATTGGTTAACTGTAAGCTCACAGGCAATGGGAACTAACCAAACTAAGTTTTGGTTGTTCAATCAGTTGGTTCAAACAGATTCAGGTTAATTTCAGAGTAATTTACCATTTTTCCCCAATAATAAAGGTAATCCCTCTAATATGGCATTATTTTTAAAGCTTTGAAGGCAAATAGTTTGTAAAACTTATTTTGGTATACTGAAAAAAAATGAAAAGTCATTAAACATTTGCTAATATTTTACAGTTATAATATCCTTTGAAGTGATTTGATCTAAAACATATTGGGCATCATTGACTTCTGGGGCAATCAAGACTTTAACAGTGTTAAACCATTTTTTTTCTTTCTCTTTTTCTTTTAAATTGATTTGTTTATTTACCTTTAGTTTACAACATTCAGTTCCACAGTTCCTTGAGTTTCAAATTTTCTCTACCTTCCTCTCTTTCCTCCTCTTACCTGCCCTCCTGTCATGGTGGCATGCACTCAAATATAGGATCTCCAAATATCTTCACATTAGTAATTGATCAGACTGTAAAGAAGGATTATAACTTATGGAATGATCAATGGGAAAGAGAAAACAAAACAAAAAGAGGGGAAAAGAAAAGAGCAAGTAGTTTTTTTCAATCTGCATTCAAATTCCGCATCTCTTTCTCTGGATGTGGATATCTCTTTCGATAGTGAATCTTTTGAAGTTGTCTTATAACCTTACATTGCTAAGAGGAGCCCAGTCTATTGAAGTTGATTGGCACACATACATTGTATCTGTGATTGTGAACACATTTCTCTTGGTTCTGCTTTTCTCACGCAGCATCCGTTGATATAAACCTCTTCAAGGTTATTGTGAAGTCTGTCTGCTCCTTATTTCTTATAGCACAGTAATATTCCATTACATTCATATACCACATCTTGTTCAACCAATCCCCAATTGATGGACATCTCCTTGATTTCCAATTTTTCCCACCACAAAAAGAGCCTCTATAAATATTTTTTCTATGTATAGGTCCTCCTCCTACTTCTCTGATTTCTTTGGGATATACCCCTAGAAATGGTATTGCTGGGTCAAAGGGTATGCACTTATTTATGACATAGTTTGGGCATAGTTCCAGATTGCTCTCCAGAATGGCTGGATAAGTGCACAGCTTCACCAACAATGCATTAGTGTTCCAATTTTTCCACATCCTCTCCAGCATTTATCATTTTCCTGTTTTGTCATCTTAGCCAATCTGACAGGTGAAATGTGGTACCTCAGAATTGTTTTGATTTGAATTTATCTAATCAATAGTGATTTAGAACATTTTTTTCACATGCTGATAGATATCTTTAATTTCAGCTTCTGAGAATTTCCTATTCATATCCTTTGACCATTTATCAGTTGAGGGGTGGCTTTTATTCTTATGGATTCAACTCAATTCATTGTATATTTTAGAAATGAGGCCTTTATCAGAGACACTGGTTGTAAAAGTTCTTTCCCAATTTTCTACTTCCCTCTTAATCTTGGTAACATTGGCTTTATTTGTACAGAAGTTTTTCAATTTAATGTAATCAAAATGATACATTTTGCATTTTATAGTGCTCGGTAACACTTGTTTCATCTTGAAGTCTTTCTCTCTCCATAGATCTGACAGGTAAACAATCCCTTGCTGTCCCAGATTGCTTATAGTATCAGCCTTTATACCTAGATCATGTACCCATTTAGACTTGATTTTAGTATATGGTGTTAGATAATGGTCTATGCTCAGTTTCTGTCATATTATATTCAGTTTTCCCAGCAATTTTTATCAAATAGTGAGTCCTTATCCCCAAAACTGGGGTCTTTGGGTATATCAAACAGCAGATTACTATAGTCACTGAATGCTGAATCTCATGTACTCAATCTATTCCATTGATCCACTACTCTATTCCTCAGCCAGTACCAAATAGTTTTGATGACTGCTGCTTTGTAATACAGATTAAAATCTGGTATGGCTAAACCATCTTCCATAGCATTTCTTTTCATTAATTGCCTTGATATTCAGGGCCTTTTGTTCTTCCAAATGAATTTTGCTACTATTTTTTCTAGCTCTACAAAGTAATTTTTTTGGTATAATGGTTGGTATGGCACTAAATATGCAATTTAATCTAGGGTAAATTTCCATTTTTATTATATTAGCTCTACCCAGCCATGATTAATTGATGTTTTTGCACTTAATTAGATGTGACTTTATTTGTGTGAAAAGTGTTTTGTGATTGTATTCATATAAGTCCTTGGCTTGTTTTGGCAGGTAGATTCCCAAATATTTTTAAATGGCTACAGTAACTTTAAATGGAATTTCTCTTTCTATCTCTTGCTGTTGGAATTCATCAGAGATATATGGGAATTTGGAGGATTTATGTGCATTTATTTTATATCCTACAACTTTACCAAATTTGTTTATCATCTCAAGTAGGTTTTTACTTGATTCTCTAGGATTCTCTAAGAAGTATATCATCATGTTATCTGCAAAGAGTGATTGCTTAATCTCTTCTTCGCCTAATTTGATTCCTTCAATTTCTTTTTCTTCTCTTATTGCTACTGCTAACATTTCTAGTATCAGATTAAATAAAAGGGGTGATAGTTGACATCCATGTTTCACTCCCAATCTTATTAGAAATGCTTCTAGCTTATCCTCATTATATTTAATGTTTGCTGATAGTTTTAAATAGATGTTACTTATTATTTTAAGGAAGACTCCATTTATTGCTATACTTTCTAGTGTTTTTAGTAGGAATGGGTGTTGTATTTTGTCAAAAGCCTTTTTCTGCTTCTATTGAGATAATCATATAGTTTCTGCTAGTTTTGTTGTTGATGTAACCAATTATACTGAAAGTTTTTCTGATATTGAACCACCCTGGCATTCCTGGAATAAATTCTACCTGATTAAAGTGTATTATTCTCATGATGAGTTGCTGTAGCCTTTTTGCTAATATTTTATTTAGAATTTTTGCATGTATATTCATAAGGGAAATTAGTCTGTAATTTCTTTCTCTGTTTTTTCTCTTCCCCATTTAGGTACCAGTACCATATTTGCGTAATAAAAATAATTTGGTAGGACTCCTTCTTCTCTAATTTTCCCTAACAATTTGTAAAGTATTGGAGTCAATTGTTCTTTAAATATTTGGTAGAATTCACTATTAAATCCATCTTCCTGGAGATTTTTTCCTGGGAAGATCATTGATGGCTTCTTCAATTTCTTTTTCTGAGATGGGGTTATATAAGTAGTTTCCTTCTTCTTCAGTTAATCTGGTCAATTTATATTTTTGTAGGTATTCATCAATTTCACTAAGATTGTGAAATTTATGTGCATACAATTGGGCAAAATAATTCCTAATTATTATTTTAATTTCCTCTTCATTGGAGGTAAATTCACCCTTTTCATTTTTGATACTCTTAATTTGGTTTTCTTCTTTTTTACCATATTAACTAAAGGTCTATCAATTTTATTGTTTTTTTTTCATAACACCAGCTC
>JAQQSV010023328.1:0-10396 GCA_028646515.1 Pseudochirops corinnae
AGATATTTCACATTGCCCTCTATTTTTTCATTTGTTTGGATCTGTTTGATAGTATCTTGATTTCTCATGAAGTCATTTGCTTCCATTTGCTCCACTCTAATTTTGATGGAATTATTCTCTTCAGAGTGCTTTTGAGATTCTTTCTCCATCTGGCAAAGTCGACTTTTTAAGGCATTCTTCTCCTCATTGGCTTTTTGGGACTCTTTTGTCATTTGAGTTAGTCTGTTTTTTAGGGTGTTGATTTCTTCCATCATACTGCTGACTCTCTTTTTATGATTTTCCTGCAACATTCATATTCCTCTTCCCAATTTTTCTTCCACTTCCCTTAATTGGTTTTGAAAATCCTTCTTCAGCTCATCTCTAGCTTTAAGGCATTCTTCATGTTTATTAGAGGCCTCTGGTGGTGGCGCTCTGGCTGTGCTCTCCTCCTCCCTCTCTCTCCCAAGATCTTTCTTTTCCCCAAAGAAGGAATCTAGGGTTTGGGAGCTGTTCTTACTTTGCTTCTTATGCTTATTCTTACTCATGGTTGTTCAGTCCATGATTTTTTAAAAAATCTCTATGGGGCTCTGCTTGCAGAAGGGAAAGCTCTGTCCCAAATCACTGGGGTCCTCTCGGCTGCCGTAGCTCTCAGGAAGATGCTGGGACTCTTCCTAATTACTTCCGGCTGACTGGATAATGAAGACTCCAAGACCGAGGCCCAAGATGACATCTGGATCCAGGCCGCTCAACGCGAGAGCACTGGCCTGAGAACAATTGCTCAGTCCCCCTGCTGTCTGCAGGCTGCTGGCGGGAAGCTACAACGCGGAGGCACGTGCAAAACCTCTGCCTTTTGCTTTTCCGCTCTGGAGGCCTTTCGGCCGGACCGCTTATCTCCCCCTTTTGCAATCCCCACTCGCAGCTGGTGCTAATCCGCTCTCCTGAGAGGCTCCTCTGCTGCTCCCGGCCAGGCGCCCCCGGGGCACAGCCACAGCTTCAGGCCAGTCTGGTTTCGGTTCACAGTGCTGATATGGTTCCTCCTAGCCAAGCTGACTTTAGTGGGAAGTATCTTTGTGTGCGTTTTGGAGTTCTCGGATTGGTTTAGAGTCCTATTTTATGGGTATTTTGGGGTGGCTATGTGAGAGCTGCGATATGTTGCTGCTGCTACACCGCCATCTTGGCTCCGCCCCCATGATTTTCTAATATAAAGAAATTTGTTTTAAGGAAATAATTCTTGACCTAATTGTAAACAGAAAGTAAAAATTATTTGCTTCATATGAAAATAGATGAGTTGGAAAATTATTTTTTAGCCAAGATAGAGATCTAAGAAAAAAAAATGAATTGAAAAGATTAGATACTGAAATAAAATGAAATAAAACAGTGTGTTGACATTTGCTTACCCTCCTGAATTTTTATCTGCTAGGATTCAATCAGTAGTCCTCAAGAGTGAATTCATTCCATTTGCTAGTGCATAACTTGACTTTAGAGATGAATGAACGTTTCTATCATATGTACACACATATATACACAACTATACATTTTGTAACATTGTCACTTATGCTGTCTTTTTTTAACCACCATTTGGTTCTTTCCTCTCTCAACCTATGAAATATACTTGATCTAAAACATCTTAATTAAACAACTGCATTTCTGTTATTAAGTATGAAAAAATATTAGACTAGAATAATGTTAGTCTCACTCAGTCTCACCAAAAAAGTAGAAGAAGCAATTTGAACTGTATCTAGGGTAGATTGATGGAGACTTTGACTCATAAAAGAAACTTAAGGTGGGACAGATAGAAGTACAGCAGGAAATGCCTCCCTCTACTCCCCCACCTAACAACCACATTATATGTAAGGTATGCCCTTGTTCAGTTGACCAGGTAAAGGCAGAGTCTTCATCCAGAGATATACTTGCTACATTCCTGGCTCCAGCTTTTCTGTCCAGCAGCAGTGAGCTCTTCAACAACCAATATAAATCTTCCACTTTCCTTTCATTGCTATTGTTGTTGTTGTTTTCAGTTGTGTTGGATTTTTGGTAATGTCGACTTTCCTAGGGTATGCTTTCTCACTGAAGCTCTCTCTCCCACCTGCTTGCTCCAAGTTTAATAATTGAGCTCTGGTAGTAATTCTGAACCCACAATGAGCTAAGGAAGTTACATAAGCAGATGGAATTATAAAATCAGAATGGTTCTGCTCAGGACGTTTCAGTAAGCTTGAAGCAGTTGCTCTATAGGCATACTCCAAGTTCCAAACACCTGACTTGTGTACAAACTGTACTTAGGAGCAAGGTTTTGCACATCTCCTCCAATTTCCCCTTTTCCCTATACTTTCTCCCATGATTCTGCGTATTCTAACATTTTTTGTGATTTAAACAAAAATTATTATTAATTTAACTGTAAAAATCAACAAAACCAATTAAACACTTTTCTTCACTTTACCTTGGTTAGCAAGGACTAATGAGTACACCTAGCCATTGATAACAGCTGACAAAAGGACAGAGACCCTATCTAACTTAATGCTTCTTCCCCATCTCCTCTTTTTTTCTTCTTAGGGGGATTGTGTACATATTTTATTCCATTCTTTGACTCTATCTTAAACTTTGAGTAATGATTTCAAAGTTAGGAAGGACAAAAAGGGGACTTATACTCCAACCTGAACCCAGATAGGAACAAGAATCCTTATTAGATCTTACTAACTTATCACTCAATTTCCTTGAATATCTCCGGAAAGATGGAACTCACTACCTAACTTCTATGGGAGCCATTCTACTTCTGGATAAAGTCTTCCTCTCTACAGCTTCTACCCATTGTTCTTAGCTGAGGCCAGACAGAAAATTCCAATCCCTCTCACAATGAGAATTCCATAAATAGTTAAATATCTAAGCGACCTTAGACAAGTAACGTAGCCCTTCTCAGACCTACTTCTTTCATCTGAAGATGATACGGTTGCATTAGGTGATCCTTGAAATCTCATGTAGCTCTAAATTGTTGAAGATGATGATGGTGGTGGTCGTGGTGATGATTTTGGTAATGAACTCTCATAAGTCTTCTCTTCTCCAGGACAATTATTTCCAGTGCTATTAACTATCTTTATATGGTAAGGCATATAGTTTCATAATTCTTGCATCCCTCTTTTGGACATATTCCACCTCATCAAAATACTATCTGTGATGTGACAATACACACAGTATTCTAAAATGTAGTCTGACCAATACAGAGCAAAGCAAGATTGTCACCTCTCTTATTATGGAACTTCTTCAACTCAGTTTATTTCATTTTAATCTGTTTCTTGTTTATACACACATCTTTATTGTTCTGCTTCTGCCCCCTCTATCTCTATAATATTCATTTATTCAATATTGTTTTTTCTTTATTTTGAAATTATATATTTTCTCTTTCATTACTAATGCATATATTACTCCTAAACTGTGACATTCTTGAAGGCAGAGGTAATGTTTTACGTAAACATATCTCAGGCATTGCATAGACTATCACTATATACACACTAGGTACTGAACAAATGTTCATTTGTCCTTGGAATAATTCAGCTCCATCAGAAGCTTGATGGACTGCTGTTTGTTGACCTAAGAATCTTAGCACCAAGAAGAACACTATCTCCATGGGATAAAATGAGTTCTAAGTTCCAAATATCTAGTTTATAAATACCATTGTAGGACGTAAGACATCTGTAAGTTGGATATTAATAGTAATGGAGTGTGAAAAGAAGCCCACTGACTTGATATTTCCCACTTTATCAAATATAGACTGTTTTGCCTGGGATTTGAGGTCATCTATTCTTCCCTGCCATACTTGTCCAACGTTATTCGCCAAAATTTAAGTTTGCAATGGCTTAGGATATCAGCTATGCAGGCCTCTCTTCATGACTAAGTAGTAACTCAACGAACCTATGAGATATGCCATACAGCATTACTCCATATGGATAGGTAAAAGTGGAGAGTTCTGATGAAAGGTGACCCACTGGAGAAGGAAATGGCAATCATTTCAGTATCTTTGCCAAGAAAACCTCATTGACAGTATTAAAATGCTAAAAGATATTACACCAGAAGATGAGCCCCTCAGGTTGGAAAGTGTCCAATATACTACTGGGGAAGAAAACAAATACAAATAACTCTAGAAAGAATGAAGCAGCTGAGCCAAAGCCAAATGGAAGCTCAGCTGTGCATGTGTCAGCAAGAAAATCTGATGCTATAAAGATTAATACTCCTTAGGAACCTAGAATGTAAGATCTGTGAACCAAGGTAAGCTGAGTGTGATCAAACAGGAAATGGAAAGGTTAAACATTGACATATTGGGTGTCACTCAACTTGCATGGGAATGCATGAATTTAATTCGGGTAATCATTACATATACAAGAATCCCTTAGAAGAAAGGGAGTAACCCTCATAGTCAATAAAAGGGTGAGAAAAGCAGTACTGGGGTAAAATCCTCCAAATGATAGAATGATATCTGCTCAAGCAAAGTGTTGAAAATCACAATAACACAAGTCTATGCTCCATCAATTATGCCAAAGAGGTCAAAGTTGATCAGTTCTTTGAATACCAGCAACATCTAGAAATAACACCTAAAGAAAAATGAAATACATAATCATATTCATATTCATCATAGGAAATAAAAATGCTAAAGTAGGAAATCAAAAGATAATTGGAATAACAACGTTGGCCTTGGAATACAAAATGAAGCAGAGACTAATTAAATGTTGTCAAGATAAATCATTAGTCATAGCAAACACTCTTTTGCAATAATCTAAAAGGTGACTCTACAAATGGATATCATCAGATGTTCAATATCAAAATCAGATTAGTTATATAATTTGCAGCCAAATATGGAAAAGTTCTATACAGTCAGTTAAAACAGGACCTAGAGCTGACTGTGGTTCAGATCATGAGCTTGTTATTGAAAAATTCAGACAAAAGTTGAAGAAAGAAGGGAAAACATCAGACCATATACTTATACCCTAATAGTATCCCTTATGAATGTGAGGTGGAAGTGATGAATAGATTTAAGGGTTTAGATCTGGTAGATAGAGCGCCTGAAGAACTGGGGACAAAAGTTTGCAATATTGTGCAGGTGGCAGCAACAAAATTATCCCAAAGGAAAAAAATATCAAGAAAGCAAAATGTCTATTTGATAGGCTTTATAAATAGCTAAGAAAAGAAGGAAAGTAAAAGGTAAAGGAAAAAAGGAAAAAAATATCCTCAAGTGAATTCAGAATTTCAGAAAATAGCAAGGAGAGATAAAAAAAGGTTTTCTTAAATGAGCAATGCAAAGAAATAAACAAAAACAATAGAATGGGAAAAACAGATCTCTTCAAGAAAATTAGAGATATCAATGGAATGTTTCATGCAAAAATGGGCACAATAAAAAACAAAATTGGTAGGGACTTAAGAGAAGTCAAAGAGATTAACAAGAGGTTACAAGAATAAACAGAAGAATTATACGACAATGATCTTAACATCATGAATAATCACATGATGAGATGGTTCCTGATCTAGAGTTAGACTTCCTGGAGAATAAAGTCAGGTGGGCCTTAGGAAACATTGCTAACAATAAGGCTAGTTGAAGTGATGGAATTCCAACCAAGCTGTTTAAAATCCTAAAAGGTGATGCTGATAAAGTGCTACACTCAATATGCCAGTGAATTTGGGAAATAACGTCTATAATTTGATCTCTTTGAATGAAAATCTATAGTAGGAGAAATAGCTTAGAAATAGCTTAAACCCTGTGCCTGTGCAAGTTAGTTTGGTTTTCCCTTAAAAGATATTAAGACTATCTTCAAGAATTAATTGACCAAACTTATAAGAATATGAGGCATACCCCAATAATAAATGGTCAAAGAATATTAATAGTCTGTTTTCAGAAGAAAAAAAATCAAAGTTATCAATAGTCACAAGAAAAATGCTCTAAATCACTATTGATTAAAGAAGAGCAATTTAAAACAACTTTGATATACTGCCTCACACCTATCAGATTGGCTAAAATCACAGAAAAGGAGAAAGACAAATGCATGAGGGAATGTGGGAAAATTGGGACACTAGAGCACAGTTGATGGATTTGTGAACTGTCCAGCCATTCTGGATATTAATTTGGAACTATGTCCAAAGAGTTATAAAATTGTGCATACCCTTTTACCTAGCTGTATCCCAACAAGATTGAAAAAAAGGAAAAGAACCTATTTGTACAAAAATAATTATACCAGTTCTTCTGTGGGGGCAAAGAACTGGAAATGGAAGGAATGCCCATTAATTAGGAATGGCTGAACAGGATGTGGTATATGCATGAAATGGAACACTATTGTACTATAAGAAATAATAGGAAGGTGTACTTCAGAAAAACCTGGAAAGACTTATTTATATTAACTGATGCTGAGTGAAGTGAACAGGACCAGGTGAACATTGTACACAGTAACAGTCACATTGTGCACTGACTTTGATAGACTTAGCTCTTCTCAGCAATCCAAGGATCTAGGACAACTCCAAAAGACTCTTGATGGAAAATGTTATCCACATTCAGAAAAATAATTTTTGGAGTCTGAATGCAGATAGCAGCATACTATTTGCTCTCTTTTTTATTGTTTTGTTTCTTCTTTCTCGTGGTTCCTCCCATTGGTTCTAATTCTTCTTTACAGCATGACTAATGTAAAAGTATGTATAATATGAATATATATGTAGAGCCTTTGCATGCCTTCTTGGGGAGGGGGGAAGGAAAGGCAAGGGGAGAAAATTTAAAACTCAAAATATGATGGAAGTGAATGTTGAAAACTATAAATTAATTAATTTAAAAAATTTTTAAAAAAAGAAATGACAAGCAGAATGGTTTAAGAAAAACCTGGGAATACTTATATGACCTTATACAAAGTGAAGTGAAAGTAACAGCAACATTTTAATGATTATCAACTATGAAAGACTTAGCTACTCTAGTCAATACAATGATCCAAGACAATTCCAAAGGACCCATGATGAAAGATGCTGTCTGCCTCTGGAGGACCAAACAAGTCTGAGTATAGATTGAAGCATACTTTTTTGTACTCTATTTTTCTTTTTGTGTGTGTGAGTCAAGATAGGGAGAAGAGGAGAGGGTGACTATTTCAAAGTAGATGCCCTGGGAGAGAATTGAGGGGTTAAGGCACTGGACATTAAGATTGGATGAGAGAGTTACAGAATTTTTGAAATAAGAAGAGGTGGGTGATTTGTGAGTGATAGCAAGTTCAAAGGTATGGCTATTTTTGTGTATAACTGAAGTGGGGTGGAGGTGAGCAGGTACATAGATTGAGGAACTGAGTGGTTAGGGTATTTGAAGTAGACTCAATATGTATGTTTAAGTTACCTAGTGTAAGAGCAGGAGTTGGGTATGAGAGAAAAATTGTTAACCTGTCTGTAGACAGCAGCTACCAGGATTTTGATTGGGTGGTAGATATGAATAGCATGAACCCCATAGAAAGAGAGGCTACTGAGCAATGGAGGAAAGGGGAGAATAAAGAAGTTCAATGGGGAGCAATGAGAAGCCAGCGAGGCTCAGGTTTCAGTAATAGCTGGTAGAGGAAGGAGGGACAGAGGAAAAGATTTATGATGAAGGGAATTTTATGGCTTATGGAACAAGTATTCCAGAGGACACAGTGGAAGGTCTGATGAAGTTAGGATGAAACTTTGGGCTGGAAGGATTGAGAGGGATTGGAACGATAAATCAGGTAGTAGGTGGTAAGGAAGGGAGTTAGGTGATTATTTGAAAGATTTCAAAGGCATTGGGATATAAAGGACATGAACAAGGGTGAGAATATTAATCATTGAGTAGATAGTGCTATTTCTATACCTTCAAAAGACAGGTGCAGCAGAAGGTAGGTGGCCTGAAGTCAAAGAGAGATTACTCTTCTTTGCACTGAAGGTTCTCCACATCCCAGTGGGAAATTGTGCTGGCAGCAAGAGGTGGGAGATATCTTGTACTGTTAGAGATAAAAGTGGTTGTTCTGGGTAGGTGGACTATTCTTGGCCTCACCCCTAGGAGCCTTTCCTAAGGGAAGATGCTGAACCCAGCAGGAGATGAAAAGGCTCAAGGTGCTAATACATACAGAGTCTGAAGTCTTCTCACCCAAGGAGGCTGCCTATGAGGCAGTAGCAGGAATCAGGAGACTCTCTGCCTAGAGCCCTAGATGGAAGATGCCTGAGCTTCCCCCAGCTGCCTTTCCTCAAGGGGCACACTGTGCCCAGCAGGAGAGGTAAGGTTCAGGATGCTCTGGTATGAATCATGGTTTAACCATTGTGTGTACTTGGACTAGACTTTCAGGGTCTAGTTTCCTAATTTATAAAATGAGCAATTGGACTTGGAGATCAATCCAGGGTAAGTAGATCCCAGTCACCTTTTAATATGACAGTCATAAGTAGGTCAGATAAGGATAAATGCAGAGGTTGACAGGATACCTTTGGTGTCAAGAGCTATACTTAAAGCTCTCATCAGTCATTCTAATTCTGCCTACTTGTCCCCCTTTTCACTCTGAGGGGGAGAGGCCAAATCTAACCAATAGCACTAGCTCTTATTATAAGATTTGTTTATATTCATGTTAACACTCTCTACCCCCACCCCCGGAAATTAGGTCATAAACTATTTGAGGACAGATACCACAAGTGATTTTTATATATCTATGTATATCCTCACAGTGCCTGGAGGAGTTTCTCTTACATAGTAAGCATTCAATACATAACTCTTGATTGAATGAGTAAATGAATGCATATCCACATTCAGCTTTACAAAAAAAAACAAACTGATTTTTACAATGTACCATGAATATTGGGGCAGCTTCTTGTTCTCACTTGCAATTTGCTCCCTGGTTCACTCTTCCTATTCACATGCTACCCATTCTTCAAACTCCAGCTCTTATTTTTCCACCCCCATTGACCTTTTCTGTTTGAGGCAGATAGATGGCAGAGCATGTTAGGCTTAGAATCCAGAAAACCTGAATCCAAATCCTGCCTCAGACCCTTGCTAAATGGGTGACTCTGCACAAGTCATTTAACCTCTCAGCCTCAGTTCCCTCACCTGTAAAATAGGGTTTAATGAAAGCATTCACCTCACTGGATTGTTTTGAGAATAAAATGAGCGAACACATAGGAATCACACTTAAGGATTATGTAGTGCAAACTGTGTGTATGTGTGTGTGTGTGTGTGTGTGTGTGTGTGTGTGTTAGCTGGCACAAAGAATAAATCTCTGGAAGATGGCGGAAAGGAAGCAGTAGCCTTTCCAAGCTCCTCCAATAATTCTGTCGCTAAAAGCTAAAAAGTGAATTTGAATAGATTTAAGAGTGACAGAACACACTGGGAGACAGAGCGTGGCAGATTCCCAGCCCAGGAAAGTGCCCACTCAGGTCTGGGCAAGGAGAATGCAGAGCACACAAGAGCTGCACCAGTGCGGATCTGAGAGCAGAGTGTGGCAGACTGAGAGAAGGCCCAGCCAGACAGCAGACTCACCCAACTGGAGGGGTTTACAGCCATCTCACCACAGGATAGAGGATCATCAGAACTGGGTAGGAAAAAACTCGGGGCCCACAGCAGGGTCAGCAGCTTTTCCTGGGGCTAACAACCTGGATGTTTAAAATTATATACCCAAATTTCCAGAAGTCAACACAGAGAAATAAAATTTAGTTGCTCTGATCCCCCCTCCCTGACCCAGAAAAGTCTGGAGTTAAATGCCCCACCCAGAGTAAAATCTTGAATTAGTGGAAACAGCCTCAGGCTTGGGTGTCACTAAGGAAAGGGGAAGGGAGACAATAGGAAGTCTAAGCCCAGAAGGGTAGAGCCAGCAAGCCCTTACAACAAAAGCCCAGGAGTGCTTTAGCACCACCTGGCCAATCAGCAAACTACAGCCCTGCCCTTCTGCAGGCATTCTGCAACAGTGAGCCTGAGCTGCAGCCCAGAGACACAGAGGTAGAGACCTGACAGAGCTAGACCACCCCTCCTCATAGGTTACTCTGTCAGCCTCAGGGTAACTCAGGGGAAACACTGAGAGTCCTGGCCTTGGCCTCAGTCTACACACTCAGAGGCTACAGCTCATGAAGTTAACAACCAAATCCCTACCTCCCAGCCTGAAAAGCTAAATACTCCTGCACCCCAGAAGCAGATATCCACTCTAAAAATCCAGGACATAGACAACCACAATGGGGAAGAAGGAAAATGCAAAGGCTAGGACCATCAAATCCTTTTACAATGAGGAAGAACAACCAAACTCAGAACGCAACACAGACTCTATACACATACTGGAGACCACAGAAGGAAATATGAATTGGTCTCAAGCCCAAAAAGCATTCTTGGAGGATCTCCAGAGGGATTTTAAAAATGAAATTAGATAGGTAGGAGATAAATTTAAATCTACAGTGACCAAATTGGAAAAAAAATATCACTGGAGAAATCAAA